>JAQBSW010007128.1:0-43170 GCA_029291075.1 Eudiplozoon nipponicum
ATGTCGGCTGCACAATTTCTATGCATTCACAAACATTAATTGTTTGCAGCTTTCGCCACATATACATATATGGACAATACAATTTAACAATAATTGATTGCGCGGGTGGTGCTAACAATGATTTAAATCAAGTTTGCGAGCTTGAAGTAAACACCAACTCTATTGTATTTAACCAGTCTACGAACAACATAATAAAACTACCGCCAGCTGCAACGCCCTGACGCGTTTCGACCTTCCATGATCATCATCAGAGTATGACGGCAAACTGGCTATCGAGTATCAAACCGCATTGAATATATATAGAAATCAAATTTAGATATGCGGCTCTCACATCTTGAAGTCTTGCATACATTGAACTTGACTGGAAATGTCGGCTCCACAATTTCTATGCATTCACGAACATTAATAGTTTTCAGATTTCGCCACATATACATATATAGACAATACAATTTAACAATAATTGATTGCGCGGGTGGTGGTAACAATGCTTTAAATCAAGTTTGCCAACTTGAAGTAAACACCAACCACATTGTATTTAACCAGTCTACGAACAACATAACAGAACTACCGCCAGCCGCAACGCACTGACGCGTTTCGACCTTCCATGGTCATCTCAGAGTACGACGGCAAACTGACTATCGAGTATCAAACCGCATTGAATATATATGGAAATCAAATTTAGATATGCGGCTCTCACCTCTAGCATTCTTGCATACATTGAACTTGACTGGAAATGTCGGCTGCACAATTTCTATGCATTCACGAACATTAATTGTTTGCAGCTTTCGCCACATATACATATATAGACAATACAATTTAACAATAATTGATTGCGCGAGTTGTGGTAACAAAGCTTTAAATCATGTTTGCGAACTTGAAGTAAACACCAACACCATTGTAATTAACCAGTCTACGAACAACATAACAAAACTACCGCCAGCTGCAACGCACTCACGCTTTTAGACCATGATCATTATCAGAGTATGACGGCAAACTGACTATCGAGTATCAAACCGCATTGAATATATATGGAAATCAATTAGATATGCGGCTCTCACCTCTAGCAGTCTTACATACATTGAACTTGACTGAAAATGTCGGCTGCACAATTTCTATGCATTCACGAACCTTAATTGTTTGCAACTTTCGCCACATATACATATATAGACAATACAATTTAACAATGATTGATTGCGCGTGTGGTGGTAACAATGCTTTAAATCAAGTTTGCGAGCTTGAAGTAAACACCAACCCCATTGTATTTAATCAGTCTACGAACAACATAACAAAACTACCGCCAGCTGCAACGCACTGACGCGTTTCGACCTTCCATGATCATCATCAGAGTACGACGACAAACTGACTATCGAGTATCAAACCGCATTGAATATATATGGAAATCAAATTTAGATATGCGGCTCTCACCTCTAGCAGTCTTGCATACATTGAACTTGACTGAAAATGTCGGCTGCACAATTTCTATGCAGTCACGAACATTAACTGTTTGCAGCTTTCGCCACATATACATATATAGGCAGTACAATTTAACAATAATTGATTGTGTGGGTGGTGGTAACAATTCTTTAAATAAAGTTTGCGAGCTTGAAGTAAAGACCAATCCCATTGTATTTAACCAGTCGTCGAACAACATAACAAAACTACCGCCAGCCGCAACGCACTGACGCGTTTCGACCTTCCATGATCATCATCAGAGTACGAGGGCAAACTGACTATCTAGGATCAAACCGCATTGAATATATATTGAAATCAAATTTAGATATGCGGCTCTCACCTCTAGCAGTCTTGCATACGTTGAACTCAAACAGGAAATGTCGGCTGCACAATTTCTACGCATGCACGAACATTAATTGTTTGCAGCTTTCGCCACATATACATATATAGACCATACAATTTAACAATAATTGATTGCGCGGGTGGTGGTAACAATGCTTTAAATCAAGTTTGCTAGCTAGAAGTAAACACCAACCCCATTGTATTTAACCATTCTACGAACAACATAACAAAACTACCGCCAGCTGCAACGCACTGACGCGTTTCGACCTTCCATGATCATCATCAGGGTACGACGGCAAACTGACTATCGAGGATCAAACCGCATTGAATATATATGGAAATCAAATTTGGATATGCGGCTCTCATTTCTAGTAGTCTCGCATACATTGAACTTGACTGGAAATGTCGGCTGCACAATTTCTATGCAGTCACGAACACAAACTGTTTTTAGCTTTCGCCACATATACATATATAGGCAATACAATTTAACAATAATTGATTGCGGGGGTGGTGGTAACAATGCTTTAAATCAAGTTTGCGAGCTTGAAGTAAACACCGACCCCATTGTATTTAACCAGTCTGCGAACAACATAACAAAACTACCGCCAGCCGCAACGCACTGACGCGTTTCGACCTTCCATGATCATCATCAGAGTACGACGGCAAACTGACTATCGAGTATCAAACCGCATTGAATATATACGGAAATCAAATTTAGATATGCGGCTCTCACCTCTAGCAGTCTTGCATACATTGAACTTGACTGGAAATGTCGGCTGCACAATTTCTATGCATTCACCAACATTAATTATTTGCAGCTTTCGCCTTATATACATATGTAGACAATACAATTTAACAATAATTGATTGCGCGGGTGGTGGTAACAATGCTTTAAATCAGGTTTGCGTGCTTGAAGTAAACACCGACCCCATTGTATTTAACCAGTCATCGAACAACATAACAAAACTACCGCCAGCTGCAACGCACTGACGCGTTTCGACCTTCCATGATCATCAACAGAGTACGACGGCAAACTGACTATCGAGTGTAAAACTGCATTGAATATATATGGAAATCATATTTAGATATGCGGCTCTCACCTCTAGCAGTCTTGCATACATTTAATTTGACTGGAAATATCGGCTGCACAATTTCTATGCATTCACGAACATTAATTGTTTGCAGCTTTGGCCACATATAATTATTTAGACAATACAATTTAACAATAATTGATTGCGGGGATGTTGGTAACAAAGCTTTAATTCAAGTTTGCGAGCTTCAAGTAAACACCAACCACATAGTATTTAACCAGTCTACGAACAAAATAACAAAACTCCCGCCAGTTACAACGCACTGACGTGTTTCGATCTTCCATGATCATCATCAGAGTACGACGGCAAACTCACTATCGAGTATCAAACCGCATTGAATATATATGGAAATCAAATTTAGATATGCTGCTCACACATCTAGCAGTCTTTCATACATTGAACTTGACTGGAAATGTCGGCTGCACAATTTCTATGCAGTCACGAACATTAACTGTTTGCAGCTTTCGCCACATATACATATATAGGCAATACAATTTAAACAATAATTGATTGCGCGGGTGGTGGTAACAGTTCTGTAAATCAAGTTTGCGTGCTTGAAGTAAACACCAATCCCATTGTATTTAACCAGTCATCGAACAACATAACAAAACAACCGCCAGCTGCAACGCACTGACGCGTTTCGACCTTCCATGATCATCATCAGAGTACGATAGCAAACTGACTATCGAGGATCAAACCGCATTGAATATATATGGAAATCAAATTTAGATATGCGGCTCTCACCTCTAGCAGTCTTGCATACATTGAACTTGACTGGAAATGTCGGATGCACAATTTCTATGCATTCACGAACATTAACTGTTTGCAGATTTCGCCACATATACATATATAGACAATACAATTTAACAATATTTGATTGCGCGGATGTTGGTAACAATGCTTTAATTCAAGTTTGCGAGCTTCAAGTAAACACCAACCACATTGTATTTAACCAGTCTACGAATAACATAACAAAACTACCGCCAGCTGCAACGCACTGACGTGTTTCGACCTTCCATGATCATCATCAGAGTACGACGGCAAACTGACTATCGAGGATCAAACCGCATTGAATATATATGGAAATCAAATTTAGATATGCGGCTCTCAGCTCTAGCAGTCTTTCATACATTGAACTTGACTGGAAATGTCGGCTGCACAATTTCTATGCATTCACGAACATTAATTGTTTGCAGCTTTCGCCACATATACATATATAGACAATACAATTTAACAATAATTGATTGCGCGGGTGGTGGTAACAATGCTATAAATCAAGTTTGCGAGCTTGAAGTAAACACCAACCCCATTCTATTTAACCAGTCTACGAACAACCTAACAACACAACCGCCAGCTGCAACGCACTGACCCGTTTCGACCTTCCATGATCATCATCAGAGTACGACGGCAAACTGACTATCGAGAATCAAACCGTATTTAATATATATGGAAATCAAATTTAGATATGCGGCTCTCACATCTAGCAGTCTTGCATACATTGAACTTGACTGGAAATGTCGGATGCACAATTTCTATGCAGTCACGAACATTAACTATTTTGCAGCTTTCGCCACATATACATATATAGACAATACAATTAAACAATAATTGATTTCGCGGGTGGTGGTAACAATGCTTTAAATCAAGTTTGCGAGCTTGAAGTAAACACCAACCCCATTGTATTTAACCAGTCTACGAACAACATAACAAAACTACCGCCAGCTGCAACGCACTGACGCGTTTCGACCTTCCATGATCATCATCAGAGTACGACGGCAAACTGACTATCGAGTATCAAACCGCATTGAATATATATGGAAATCAAATTTAGATATGCGGCTCTCACCTCTAGCAGTCTTGCATACATTGAACTTGACTGGAAATGTCGGCTGCACAATTTCTATGCAGTCACGAAGATTAACTGTTTGCAGCTTTCGCCACATATACATATATAGGCAATACAATTTAAACAATAATTGATTGCGGGGGTGGTGGTGACAATTCTTTAAATGAAGTTCGCGTGCTTGAAGTAAACACCAATCCCATTGTATTTAACCAGTCATCGAACAACATAACAAAACTACGCCAGCTGCAACGCACTGACGCGTTTCGACCTTCCATGATCATCATCAGAGTACGACGGCAAACTGACTATCGAGGATAAAACCGCATTGAATATATATGGAAATCAAATTTAGATATGCGGCTCTCACCTCTAACAGTCTCGCATACATTGAACTTGACTGGAAATGTCGGCTGCACAATTTCTATGCATTCACGAACATTAATTGTTTGCAGATTTCGCCACATATACATATATAGGCAATACAATTTAACAATAATTGTTTGCGCGGGTGGTGGTAACAATTTTTTAAATCAAGTTTGCGAGCTTGAAGTAAACACCAATACCATTGTATTTAACCAATCGTCGAACAACATAACAGAACTACCGCCAGCCGCAACGCACTGACGCGTTTCGACCTTCCATGATCATCATCAGAGTACGACGGCAAACTGACTATCGAGGATCAAACCGCATTGAATATATATGGAAATCAAATTTAGATATGCGGCTCTCACCTCTAGCAGTCTTGCATACATTGAACTTGACTGGAAATGTCGGCTGCACAATTTCTATGCAGTCACGAACATTAACTATTTTGCAGCTTTCGCCACATATTCATATATAGACAATACAATTAAACAATAATTGATTGCGCGGGTGGTGGTAACAATGCTTTAAATCAAGTTTGCGGGCTTGAAGTAAACACCAACCACATTGTATTTAACCAGTCTACGAACAACATAACAAAACTACCGCCAGCTGCAACGCACTGACGCGTTTCGACCTTCCATTATCATCATCAGAGTACGACGGCAAACTGACTATCGAGGATCAAACCGCATTGAATATATATGGAAATCAAATTTAGATATGCGGCTCTCACCTCTAGCAGTCTTGCATACATTGAACTTGACTGGAAATGTCGGCTGCACAATTTCTATGCATTCACGAACATTAATTTTTTGCAGCTTTCGCCACATATACATATGTAGACAATACAATTTAACAATAATTGATTGCGCGTTAGGTGGTAACAATGCTTTAAATCCAGTTTGCGAGCTTGAAGTAAACACCAACCACATTGTATTTAACCAGTCTAGGAACAACATAACAAAACTACCGCCAGCTGCAACGCACTGACGCGTTTCGACCTTCCATGATCATCACCAGAGTACGACGGCAAACTGACTAACGAGTATCAAACCACATTGAATTTATATGGAAATCAAATATAGATACGCGTCTCTCACCTCTAGCAGTCTTGCATACATTGAACCTGACTGGAAATGTCGGCTGCACAATTTCTATGCAGAAACGAACATTAATTGTTTGCAGCTTTCGCCACATACATTTATAGACAATACAACACCCGCGCAAACAATTATTTGTTAGGTTGGAATATAGTATGGGGATGCACAAATTTAATCTTATTTGCGAAAATATTAAAATACGATCTATATTACTTTACATCTTGAAAGTAGACGATTTCAAATAAATAGACGTTTTGGTGAAAATGCACGTAACAGTGAATTAAAAAGGGCAGGACTATGCATTATAACAAATTGGTGAATTTTAGCATCTAACGACCGAATGTTGATAAGTTTATTGCTACCTTAACTATTCTGGTAGTAAAACTTTTCGAAATTCTGTTTAAGAAGTACAAGTTGAAATGCTTGACTGTGGTTTGAACACAGAAATTCAGTTTGAGAAATCACAATACCATTAACGATGCATATGTATTGTAAGTATTCTTTACTTTCTAAAATAATTTAAAACACGAAAATACACTACAAAAGTAATGGAAACCATTTGAAACAGCATATTAGTAAATTATATTTATAATTAACATAGAGAGTAACATAATTAACAATGTATATAAAGAAAGTTATATATTATATATTTGAATAAACACGTTTTTAATGTCGGTAGTGTAAAAAACAAATGGTCTAACGCATGCAAATGGTAAATTCTTACTCAGCCATTCCAGTCTCAGTTAGTCAGATGAACATAGCAGTTACAGAAATGCTCACACACCCACATGTCACACGCAACTATCTCGAGAAAGGTTAATCTGAAGTATAAATAATATGGCCAGAGGAAATATCACGCTTGCTTCATTCCTTTGTTTTGTAAAACTGGCGAGACTGCCGATAAAGTCGGCCGAAATATTATTTGAAGAAAGCAAACTACTGGAAAACTCTCTGCTTTAATCAAAACGTAGAACAGGTAATTTCGATTAATCCAGTTTCGCATAAATATTTTTTCTTTTAATTCAACCAGTAGATTGTCTTCTTCATTTTTGGGAACTCACTATGTCGCGTATAATAAATAACATGTGACAGGTGTTCATATCTAGATAGCACACTTGTTGTAATTAATAGTCTGTGTGTAACCTCCTCTAAATGAAACGAGAGTTGCTCCCTTGCCAAGTTTGACGTATCAAGTGAAAATTGACAGTCAGTCTTTGAAAGGAAATGAAATTCCATCGCCAGTTCCAACGATCATGCCACAAGCGGACGTATTTCTGAGACTACAAAGCCTATTCATTTATGACAGTCTTGCTAGCTAACTTAAGCATACCTTAAAATAAAAATAGCATTCGTAAGCACGAGACAACATGGGTTCATCTCTAGAGGATCAAGTGTTACGTATAGAATTACTCTTTTTATGTATTTTATAACATATATATAGAGGAAGATGATTAGAGATTTACCGACAGGCATTTATAAACAAACATACATATATTTACACATAAACACACGCAAAATTTCTTACATAAATACAATCAAACTCACATACATTAATGCAAACAAGCATACTTGGTTGAATACATTCAAACATACATATATATATATATATATATATATATATATATATATATATATATTTATACATGCATAAATAAAGACATACACACACACAAATACACTCTTTATAAAGTCATACATAAAATATACATACATAATGACAACATCATATACACACACAAGATACCTACATACAAACAATCATACATTTGTGTATGCATACATACCTATATACATCATATATAAATATATGTATATAAATAAAAAACCATCATTCATATATACAAAATGGTAACATACAGTTTGTAAATGTGCACACATACCACATAAATTCATACGTACTTAGAGTCATACATTATAATTTTCCTATTATAATATATATATAATACAGTCCTATTTAAATTTAACTATCAATATACTTATCAGTTATTCTTTATGTATTTTTTAATTTAGAAACACATGTCAACATTCAAGTGAGATTCCTTCTGTCATCACCAATGGATCAGACACGAAACAGATTTCTAAGAAGGCCACCCTTTTCATATGCTTCTTTGATTTTTTCTAGCCATAACATCTACACACAAATCAGCAATGACATTGTCTGAGATTTACAATTGGATATCATTAAACTACGCATACTACAAACAAAGTGATAACACTTGGAAGGTGAGTTATACTATAATAAGTTTTAGAATATTACTTATACGAAAATTATTTCATTCAATATTGCGCAAATAAAGACAATTTCTATGTGTACTGGCATTACTATGAGGCTTTATTAACACGCGAAACCGTATACTTAAATAAAAATTGGTTACCGGGCGGTGATTACATTTATTATAATCAAGGTTGCGGTCCGGGTATAAACACATGGCCCATTATTTACTTACATCTGTCAATATAAACAAAGAATTTTATAGTGTAGAAAAGGCAATTCATCCAGTAGAACTGTTGCGACCTTATTGGAAACTCATCAAATACTGGATCAAAAGTTTCTGGAACATGACCAGGACCTGGGAAAGTCTGATTTGGAATCTGAATCTTTAACCACTGTTCTACCCAGCTGCACACTACACACAATTTTTACTTATAAACAAACTAAGGTAACGCGGTTAGTTTTTCTTCTTTTAGGTGGAGCTCATATGTCAAACATTTAGACACCAGGATGGCTCAGTGGTTAGAGCACCAGATTCCGAAGCAGACGTGCATAGGTTCAAGTCCTGTCCGCGGCAAATTCTGGCCAGTACATGATGAGTTCCCAATAAGGACGAAACCGGTCTACTGGATGAATTGCCTTTTCTACACTATACAATTCTTAGATTATACTGACATATGTAAGTAATTAATGGGTCAGGTGTTTATATCAAGACCGCAACCTTGATTATAATAATTTAGACACCAAGTTTCAACTAGCCATCCACAATCTGACATTATTGAACAGACATCACACTATATGGGGCGGTTTTATTCAAATTCAAATTTTGGCCAGCACGTGAAGATTGCCCAATAAGTACAAAACGGGCCTACTGGGTGAAGTCGCTTTTCTACACAAAGCAATTCTTAGTTTATACTGGCAAATGTATATACTTAATGGGTCAGGTGTTTATATTAAAATCACAACCTTGATTATAGAAATTGTCAATTTAAATGTGTTTTTTATGAAGGTTTCTTTTTGCCACATTTTGGACTAATAAATTTATTTATTTTTGTACCACTTATAATATCGAATATGCTTCTATGTCAGCAACGTTTTTTATTTGCTCCTCCAATAAAACGGCTGACAATTTGCAGCGTAAGCGTTTCTTTATAAATTAAATAACATTTTTCACCTTCATAGAGTGTACAATTTGTTTTGTGTACTTGAACAATAACTATACCTCAAGCATTACCGTTGAATGGGAAAAATTCGTAATTAAGTTGACGCTTAATTATCGAGTTGATTTTGGTATTTGGATCTTAGATTGTAATCACTATTTCATGATATAAATCTGTAGTTGTCAACATTCATGAAATAGACGTCAGAGAGCATTCACCTTTAATATCCGTGCGTGCACAAATGCATGCACGTGTATTTTCGCCAGTAAAAGTAAACAATTTGATTTCTTGGTGTTTGATTGCTCATTTTTTATTGGCATTTATATTTCTTTGTAATAATCTATGCTACAGAATTCAATAAGACACACGTTGTCATTGAATAAATGTTTTGAGAACGTGCCACGTGAGAACGGACAATGTGGGAAAGGCAAATACTGGCGCGTAAAGCCGGAGAATGCTGCAAAGATGGAGACATATTTGGCAAAGATTAATCGCACAAAATGTCATCTGCAAAGACAATATCAGCTGCAACATAACGAATTTGAAAAATGTCATCAGCAACACAGACTCAATTTTGAAGAACAATACGATAATCAAGCGCAGCAACAACAATATCAAATACAACACCCAACACCAGAACAAAAATACTACCAACAAATGCATACTTATCAAGCACAACACAATCATCAACACCAGCATCAACATTTCCAGATACAACATCCAGCACTTCAATCCAACCATTTCCAAGATAAGCACGTAAACCACAACTACCAACTGCAGCATCTACCCGATGAAATAAAACATGAAGAACTACAGCACAATCACAAACAAGTAAAATACATTAATAATTATGAACAATTTCTGCACTACCAGGAGCAAACTCATCGATACCAAAATTATCCCCATAAAATTGAGCTACAGCAAAATCTTAATACTCACCAACAGCAACAAACCTTTCACCAAATACAACAATATCCAGAACATCAGGAACAACATAACACATTACAACAATACCAACAACCAACCTACCTACAAGACTCCTATGGACATCAAGATAATCCTCAAGGACGACAACAAAAATTTCAGTAACCAAATCACCATGAATGGGGGATGTGTAGTTGGCAAGATAAATTGCTATACACCGATCAGGAAGATGTTTCGACGCCTCCTAGTAATGTAAGTGTTAATCTTTATCAATGCAGATGCGGAAGTCCAATTGCATTTATAACATTTGTAGAGTAAATTCGTGTGATAAATTTATGTTTTCATTATGCAACTGTGCACCGTGTAACGGTCAAATTGTTTACAACGAGGTAATAATGTTACTGGTAATGTCAAGAAAGCAAATTCGTTAAATGCAATAGTGTTCTTAGTTTAATGAGTTGCGCAAACCGAAATAATTTTTATTTGCGTACATAACTGAGAAAGCCAACATTAACTCGTGCTTTTATTGAGATTCTTAGTAATGATCTTCTGCAAGACAGATGTATAGCTCAATGCATTCTTGTAATAAAACAAACTCAGTTGATGAGACATTCAAAGTGAAGAGCCTGCATAAATATTTTTATTTCAAGCTAATCGCTCATTGGCAATTTGGCAATTTCTCGTACTCTGATTTATATTTTCATAGAAGCTATCACGCTCATCTCTAGTAAACTGTTTTGTGCTTTACTTTTGTACCATATTTGAGATTAGTAGCTAAACTGCGAAAATTTTAAACAAGATAAAATAGTTTGTTAGAGTTAAATACTGTTTGTTGCGGAGAACTAATATATATGCAAGTATGTATTAGGTGTTGCGAACCTAGTAACAAATTAGTTCAGTTGGGACCAGAAGGATAAACCAAAGGCAGCATGAACGGAAAGTATAATCTCATGCACATTCGTTTCGTGCTTACTGGCGACTCATCAGTAGGAGCCGGTATTACGCCCTTTAACCACTATATATTTGGTAGAAGAATGTGGAATAATAGGACGGTACAATCTCCTAGACGAATGTGTAAACCTGCAATAGTGAAGCTAACATCATCTAAAGTCAACGACAATGCGACTTCAACGCTAACTCACACTATTTAATATATATACCGAGTCTGTAAAGGATACTAACACTATGGCTATTGTGTTAGTAACCGATACCAACATTATTGTACCGAAAAGGTACATGGTACTAACACTATGGTTTCCGAGTCGGAACATGGTACCAACATGATGGATATCAATTTATGCTATATTTCACCGAAATTGAGAATTACAACAATTTCTGAACACCTGTTACTTCAGTTAAACCATACACCTGGCCTTGATCGATATCAGTTATCAAATTTCGCGGTAAGCATGACATCATTCAATTCAATATATTACAGTTAAATACTGTTTGTTGCGAAGAACTAATATATATGCAAGTATGTATTAGGTTTTGCGAACCTAGTAACAAATTAGTTCAGTTGTGACCAGAAGGATAAACCAAAGGCAGCATGAACGGAAAGTATAATCTCAAGCACATTCGTTTCGTGCTTAAATGCGACTCATCAGTAGGAGCCGGTATTACGCCCTTTAATCACTATATATTTGGTCGAAGGAGGTGGAATAATAGGACGGTACAATCTCCTAGACGAATGTGTAAACCTGCAATAGTGGATCTAACATCATATAAAGTCTTCGACAATACGACTTCAACGCTAAATCACACTGTATAATATATATACGGAGTCTGTAAAGGATACTAACACTATGGCTATTGTGTTAGTAACTGATACCTTATTTGAAATCGATGAGTACTGGATACTAACACTATGGTTTCCGAGTCGGTACATTTGTTTCGTGAAATGCATCTGATGAAGATCTACGGTAATGTAGATCGAAATATTATGACAAAAGAAAATTACTGGAACAATGAAAGCTGCGTTAGTCAAAACGCAGATCAGGTAATTACAATTATTCCAGGTGCGCATCAAGGCAACTCCTTCAAGTACAGTAAAGTTTTGCACAGGGAAAAATTGCTAGAAAAGGAATGAATTGATACTGAGGCATAAATATTTTCATAAAAAATAGTTTGTTGAAACACAATCGTCAATATCTAATTGTCAAAGCAAGAAGGAACTATTAACTTTCACGCATATATAGTCTGTTAGTTTTTTTCTAAATTGGGGCTAGAGATCATCATTTTGTACTCAGCCTTTTTGGCGTTTATGTGTAGATTGCACTCATCCCAGTGTTAAAAATTGAATAAACAGAAATTTATATACAGTAGATCAATTTACGTATTTCAAAGTCCTATCCGCGTTTCCGTTTAAATAGTTGAAATTTTATTGAAGAAGAGTCTTAAAATATGAATATCACATGGTAAGAAAATTTGAACTATGTTTTGCAGAGGTAACAAGCTCTAGTTTAAATCAGTTTATTACATGCATGTAGACATGCAAACTCCTAAAGGCGTTAAATAAAATTGATGATTTTTCAATGCGTCTTAAGCTGAAATATAAGCGCATTGCATGTTTTTCTAACACGGCCTTCAGATTCAACGTAATGAAAAAACAATCCAGGCAACCAAAATAGTTGAAATAATTTTACTGACATTTTTCACGTTTTTTGTGGAAATAAAAGAATGATATTCCCTGTCTTCGTCAGATCCACTATAAAACTCGCGTTGTTTTTCTCCACAAATAGTCGAATGGATATAAAGGTGGAAAAATGGAATAACATAACTAATGAACATAATTATATACATATATAATAGGTAGATAGATATTCGTCAATAAATAACAATAAAGACACACATATATTTGGATTAAGGACAAAATATAGATAGATAGATATATAGATAGATATATATATATATAGACAGACAGACAGACAGATAGATAGATAGATAGATAGATAGATAGATAGATGTAAAGATAGACAGATAGATAGATAGATAGATAGAAAGATAGATAGATAGATATATAGATAGATAGATAGATAGATTGAAAGAAAGAAAGAAAGAAAGAAAGAAAGAAAGAAAGATAGATAGATAGATAGATAGATAGATAGATAGTTGAAGTACGCTAAATTTCCTAATATACAAGAAACTGGTCTAATTGGTTAAATGCCTTGTCCACATTATACAATGCCTAATTTATACTGAAAACTAGGTGTATTTATTAGGGCTGATGTTAACATCAAGTTCGCAACATTGATTTAATTATAAATATTCAATGCAACAACGCTCATCAGGTAACGTGATGTCTGTTCTTTAGTGACAGATTAGAGGTGTTTAGTTGCAAAATGGACTCCACGTAATGAAAAGACTAACCAAGAAAAATTAATTAGTATATGAATGGCAATTCGATTTAGCGTGCTGCACAATGGCTCAGTGCTTAGAGCAACAGATTCTAAAGCAGATATGCCCAGGTCCGAGCCCTGTCCGCGGAAAATTCTGAACGGTACGTGATGTATTCCCAATGAAAACGAATCCAATGTACTGGATAAATTACTTTTTATACACTACACAATTCTTAGCCTATTCTTACAAATGTATGTTTGCAACCTTGATTATTATAAATGTTATCATAACCGAGCAACTATTGTTCGTTTAATTTTATAAATGTTCATTTCAATACTACTTCCCCATGTAGTGTGGTGTCTATTCAGTAAGGACAGGTTGTGGATGGTTAATTGGATATTTGGGTCTAAATGGATGCCATATGTGCTCCATCTGAAATAAAGAAACTAACCGAGTTACATTAGTTATTATATGACTAAAAGTTGTGTGTAGTGTGCGGCAGGGTGGCTCAGTGGTTAGACCATCAGATTCCAAAGCAGACATGCTCAGGTTCGAGCCCTGTCCGCGGCAAATTCTGACCAATACGTGATGAGTTTCCAATAAGGACGAAACCGGTCTACTGCATGGATTACCTTTTCTTCACTATATAATGCTTAGATAATACTGAGAAACGTGTGTACATAAATGGACGGGCGCTTGCATAAAGTTTGCAGCCTTGATTTAAGGATTTGTTATCACGTTTGTCGCAACTAAATTTAGCTTAACTAATTTCTATTTGTTTGTGGTTTTCTACGGATTATTAAGTATGATATGAAAGTTTTTATTTGTTTCCAATGTGAGTAGAAATTGGGTTTATGAAGTAGGGAGTATTGAAATTGTTTGTGATAGCGATTGAAGTCTACTGGGTAATGGGCTGACTCTACTTGAAATGGTTTTGTCACTTTGGATATTAGCCTCTTCAAAGTGAAGCTTATTTCTTAGGAATTAAAGGTGATAATTAAGGGTCTGTTCCGTTTCCCGGTTTAAACTTACTGTTACAGACCTTTTAATCCCGATTTTCCTATAGTCTTAAAATGTGTCTAAGCTGATAGTCAGGCTGTAAAGTGTTGATGAAAAATGGCAATTTGTCTTCTGTGAAGACATACAGGAAATTTTTATTGAAAGAATGATTTTCTTGTTATTTCTTGTCTGAAACATGCTCATTAATTAAGGATAAATGGATTCTGAGAGCTTTCAGCGTTTACTGTAATGTGGTTTATTTAATATTCCTTATAATCTAGACGACAATTAACAAATTATTCATAAAAAATCCTTGAATTCTAGAAAGTTCCATTCATGAAGATTCGAAATACGATTATGTAAAATGTGACATAACCCAACTAAATATATGGATTTCTTAGTATCGTTTCATTTACAACAATTTTATTGACACACGTGAGATTTATGATTTGATTAACCGGATTTGGATTTAGAATGCATAACACCAAAAGTCGAGGAGAAGAAAATTTCAAGAAACATTTGATTCTAACTAAGCGAACTTTGCGGGCGACAGATCAACTTATTTAAATTTAACCAACGCTAAGTGGCGTAATTTTATCGGAGGTCTATTTTCAAGATAGTGAAAATTTTTGAGAAATTGTATTTTCTGTTTAATGTATTATGAACACGTAGGGCATGTGGTTTCATCAATGCTTTTTCATTATCGTAAGTTAAGCGAATTTAAATTTGATAAATATCAAAAGAAAAGAATATAGGTTCCGCAAATGCTGATTTGTTTATCATTTTGGTCATATTTGAACTAATATAGCACTAGATACGCAACACCTAATACACAATTGCATATATATTATTTCTCAGCCACAAACACTATCTAACGTTTATATATTAAATCGAATGATGTCATGATTACCGCGAAATTTGATCGTTCAAAGCCAGAGTGTATGGATTTTATGGAATAAAGTGTGTTCAGAAATGGTTGTACTTATCAATTTTGGTGAATTTTGACGTACTTTGAAATCCATTGATTTGGTGTCACTAATGCAGATTTACACATTCGTATAGAAGATTGTACCGTCCTATTTTCCAACATTCCTCAGCCAAATGTACAGTAAATAAAGTGCGTATTACCGGCTCCTACTAATGAGTCGCCAGTATGCACGAAACGAATGTACAGGAGATTATACGTTCTGTGTATGCTGTCTTGAGTTTATTCTTTTGGTCATATTTTAATTAATTTATTACCCTTTACGAAATATCAAATAAAATATTGCATATATATTAGTTTTCCGCCACGAATAATATCAGAATCAAAAGACTTTATTGTTTTGTGTAGATGAATAACAGATAAAGCCACAAGTTTAATCAATAGAGGATAGAAATTTGTTTGTTTTATGCTGTCGTTGTATAATTAACTTGAGGATGTGCATCTGTCGATGGATGCTTGCGCTTTTCAGTTATATCTGACTTCAGAATTTAATGGGTCAATTGCTGGAAACAAACATTACTTCATGGGCCGTTTATTTTGGCTTGTCTAAGAATAAGATTACTTTTTCATTTAGTTCGGAGTATAATCTGTGTTCAGTTTGTTAGATTAAGTAGGTTGTGTAACGACACAAATCAATCGGTGACATATTGCGTAAATAAAATTCAAATCTATTTACGTTGCACCAATGAGAAAAAAGCAAATTGCCGTTTAACCACGTTAAACGACGTTTAACCAATAGTATGCAAGCACACATTGCATGCTATTTAAGCACGGTAATTTACCATGCAAGTCAGTTGTGGCATTTGCATTCTACCTGCTTCGCGTATTTGCTCGATCGGCTGTCAGCGCATATTGCACTTTACCGGTTGTCAATCCCTACTCGTCTTGATGCGAGATACCAGAGAGACGAGCCAATTGAGTGCAGGACCTGCATGACACCATACACAACGCGATCACAGCTCAACCACGGGAGCCAAAACTCAACCAGAGTCCACCCAAGGCTCTAGGACATCTTCACTTCGGAAGACTTCAAGTGAACGTATTACCTGGCCCTCTTAAGGGCCCCCATATCAGCAACTAATCTCTATTCAGAGCACCTTAACCGAGTTTGTAACGTCGTACGGCATTTACTTGAAGCCGGGGCGTTTACAAAATTGGCGACCGCGCCAGGATAGTGATTATTGTTCTGATTTTTTTGGTATAAATAAAATTGACTTCCTTTTTCATTTATTTGGGATAAATCGTGGTCATATGTTGAATTTTTTGGGTATATATATATATTCGTGGTGTGTATTGGAGGATATAATAATAGATTGACATTTGTGTTTTCTTTACCGTGATTGTGAAAATCTATTTGGGATAAATCGACTAACATTCGCGTTTTCTTTACACCCTGATCCTGGCTTTTCTAAAATTTTGTTGGGTATATATTCGTGAATTTGTGGTGTGAGCATTCAAAGGCTAACGAGGCCTCTGTTCGTCTTCCCTAAAGGAAAATTTCAAATTTTGGAAGCAGTGTGTTATTCTTGCTGTTGAAAATAATAATTCATTGGCACTAAAGGCCAACAGGGCCTCTGTTCGTCATCCCTACAGGACAATTTCAATTTTTGGAAGGAGTGACGCTGTTCTGTGTTGAAATAATAATACATTGTCATCAAAGGCCATCGGGGCCTCTGTTCGTTTTTTCCTTTTGTACTGGACAATATCAAGCAACAGTGGAAGCTGTTTGTGGGTAAGCGTTTCGTTATATATTTATACATTTATATATACATTTTCATATTGCTTATAAATTTATGCTTTTAAGATCCCGTAAGATTGTTAAAATGTCAGGTCCAATTTTAGATATTGATGTTCCTGTTTGGGATGGAGATAGTGAGCTATTCTTTATGCGCGTAGACTCCGCTTTCTCCCCGTTTCCTGATTATGACAGTCATCAAAAACTGTCAAAGGTTTTCGCTAAACTACCTTCTGAATTGCAGCGACGGATTTATCCTAAGCTTGAGGCCATTAGGAAGCTACCTAATCCAATTTTTGGCCTACAAAACGAGGTAGAATCCTTGCTTGGACCCACTGAAACTGAGCAGATAATAAACAAATATGCGCAGTTAGATATACCAAATCTTGGCCCCATAGAAATACTGAGGGAATTACGGAAACGTTGGTATAAAACCAACATTTCTGACCATGAGGCTAAGGTTGTTTTTATTAACAATCTTCCCCAAACATTAAAACTCTTTGCCAGACAGCTCCCAACACTCTCTCTATAGATGACTTATCTGAGAGATGTGAGTTAGAATATAGGGTTTTGGAACCCAAAGTGAATCCATCACCCTTTTCTTCACCCCCGCAAGATGATAGAATCTCCTCCTTAGAGAGAACAGTGGCGAACATGGCCAAACTTCTAGAAGGACTGGCCATTACCAAATCGGAGATAAATCATGTGAATGCTCGACCAAAATTCGTTTCCAAGTCAAATTATAATGGTAGGCGGCGATCGAGATCTCCGCAATCATTTAATAAATATGCCCCAAAGAACTGGTGTTATAACCACCAGAAGTTTTTTATGCTTGCCAAGTTTGTCTTTGTCGTTCCGAAGAATTTTCGAATGAGTGCCAATTTCCACAGCTGACGGAAAGGACAACAGACCGCAGGCACAAGGGTGCATCAGTATCGGAAACGTCTGGCGCAGGAAGTAGAAGACCGTACTTTCTGCACATCAACGGCATCAACGGCGCTACAGGGAAGAAGCCAGCTACAATCCGACATCCCTGTCGACTCTTTTCGTCCACGCCGAATTTTTCACATAGAGAACCAAACAGACAATGCCGGTCGCAATCACCAGCCTACTTGTTTGCATGACCCGGCCAAACAGCCAAACGAACTTCTGCACCTTCTTGATTTCAAAACTGGCGAAGAGTACATCGTAGACACAGGTGCAGCAGTCTCAGTTCTCAAAGGTGATTCAATGGCCGAGATGTCGCTAGGCGTTCTTCTCGCAACAGCTACAGGCGAGCCCATACCAACTTATGGCTGCCAATACCGCACACTCAACATGGGTCTACGACGTGAATTTTCCCACAACTTCATCATTGCCAAGGTCTCACATAATATAATAGGCCTTGATTTCCTTCTAAAATTTCGGCTCATTGTTGATCTTGCCAATCAAAAGATCATCGACCCTTCCACCGGACTTGAACAAAGCTTTTGGACACTTGCCTCCGAGCGTTTGGAGTTACAGGTCATTCAGCCAACCCAAGTGCATCATTCAGCAGAGATATCAGCAGCTCTTCGAAAATACAAATCGCTTTTCGATCTAAACAAGTCAGAGCTACGAGTCTCCAACACGATGCATCATATCGTCACAGAAGGACAACCTTTTGCACTCAAGAAGCGACCACTGGCTCCTGCTAAGCTGAAAGCTACCCAAGAAGAATTCTCAAGGCTTTTGGAAGAGGGAATCATCAGACCATCGAAAAGTTCATGGGCGTCACCACTGCACTTAGTCTCTAAATCAACGGATCGTACAGAGCCTGTGGAGACTACCGTAAGCTAAATTCATTGACAAAATCTGATGCATATCCTATTCCAAATATCAACACTTTACTTGAAAAACTCAACGGCAGCAATTTCTTCTCAGTGATTGACCTCAGACAAACCTACCATCACATACCGGTAGCACCAGAGGATATCGAGAAAACTGCAGTCATTACTCCATTTGGCCTTTTTGAATATCTTTACATGCCTTTTGGACTTAAGTGTGCTACTCAGACATTTCAAAGATTCACAGACAACATACTTCGCGACGACTCTGCTTATTGTATGTCATATCTCGATGACATTATGGTATTCAGTTCAGATCTAGAATCTCATGCGAAACATCTACGAAATGTCCTTTCACGCTTATCCAACCACGGACTCAAGATCAACTGTGACTAGACGCAGATTGCAACTTCATCCGTCGACTTCTTAGGGCATCGTATCACGGCCCAAGGTATTCAACCGTTGCCGTCAAAGACGAATTCAATCAAGAATATCAAGTCACCAAGACTTTGAGCGATTTGCAGAAAATCCTGGGAGTACTAAACTATTATCGCAAGTTTCTTCCAGGCCTTTCAAAACAACTTTATCCTTTGTGCAGGCACCTGCGGAACCGAAAAGGACTTAGCAAGAATTCCATCATTGCTTGGTCATCCGAGGACGAGGAATTACTTCGACTTGCCATCAACTCGTTAGCAAATGCCACAATGCTAACGCATCCAGATTTCGAAAAGCCAATTCTACTCACGACAGATGCTTCTGAATTCGCTATTGGAGCCACTTTGGAACAAGAGATCGACGGAGTTCAGAAGCCTATCAGTTTCTACTCGCGTACTCTCCAACCAGTAGAAACGAGGTCCGACACTTTCGGCCGTGAACTTCTCGCCATCCACGACGCAGTGCGCCATTTTATCAGCATCATTGGCAGTAGCAGATTTGTTGTTTTCACAGATCACGCACCACTAGTTAGCTCACTTCGAAACGCAACTTCATCTATCGCCAAGTACCCTGCCAGAGTGGAAATACAGCTTTCTCGTCTGAGCGAATGGCAATTTGACGTCTTTCACGTCAAGGGCAAACAGAACTTCATTGCAGATGCCCTGTCCAGGCCAGATATCTCTCTACAACCACCTTCGCCGTCACCATTCACTGTCAACTCCGTGGCACTCAGTGAACCTGCACTAACGCCAACTCTCCTGCGAACTGAACAACGCGGTGACATTTACATTCAAAGATCAATAGCCCGTCACCCAACCAAGTTCATATGCCGTCTGTGGGAAGGCTTTCCAATTGTTTACTTCACGGGTACGCAGCCCAACAAGCCAGTTCTGCCGACCAGCCTTCAGAGGAAGGTTTTCGATTCAATTCACTCAATTTCTCACCCAGGAAGCCAAGCGACTGTCCGACTTCTTACAGATCGTTTCTGGGGTCATAGACTTAGGCAGAATGTTAAACGATGGGTCTCAGAGTGTGCAATTTGTCAGAAAAACAAGATCACACGACACACTCGTTCTAAGTTGCAACATTTTCGGTCTACTTCTCGCCTAGCCATCGTCCACATCGACATAGTTCATCTGACAAAGGTTCAAGGTTTCCGTTGCCTTCTAACTATGATCGATAGATTTACACGGTGGCCTGCGGCATTACCTCTTGGCACCATTTCTGCAGACGAAGTAACTAACGGTTTTATCTCTGCATGGATATCCAATTACGGTGTTCCCAATGAGGTCATCACGGACAGAGGCACTTGTTTCTCATCTGATCGTTTCAAAACCACCTTGCGGTACATGGGATGCATCTTACGCCAGACGACTGCCTACCATCCCCAAACTAATGGCATGGTAGAGAGAATGCATAGGGAACTCAAAGCAGCTTTAGCATCCTCATCCGTTAATGGCAACTGGGACGATGCACTACCTTTAGTTCTGCTGGCCATGCGTTCTCGTACTCGAGAATCCATTAAAACGTCTGCGTCACAACTCTTGTATGGCATGGATCTACGCCTGCCTAGTCAGCTCCCACGTCTACTACCGGCACAAGATGACCCACAAAACGAAGCTACCCGCCTTCGACTTCATTTCGGTAACATGTCCGAACAGCAGCCGAGACACACGCCTCGTCCAGTCTTCGTTCACCCACAGCTCCACAGCTGCAAGAGAGTACTCGTTCGCAACAATACTGCTGTTGCACCACTACAACCCAAGTATCGCGGTCCTTACCCGATTTTACTAAAACAACCAAAATACTTCATCATTATGCAAGGCGCTACACCGACATCAGTAAGCATAGACAGGTTAAAACCGTTTATCGAACCACCTGATCCTGAGAGCGTTCAACCTTCTACACACGTCTCAGGCTCCGTCTGCCCACAATCTCAACCTGCTTTGTATAACGCGTAATTAATTTTTTTTAAACATTAACATTTAACTATAAATTTTTTTTTAAACTTTACGTTAATTTTTAGTATTTGTCTCACGTGGCATAACCACCTGTTCTTAGCTAACAATTGTGTAGCATTTTGAACAGTTCTTTGGTATTATGCCACCTCTGAGGCAATGTTCGTATACATTTTTTTATGCAATTACCTTTGATTTTAATGTATATATATTTCACATTATAATGTACTTCTCACACATGACATTACACTGCCCATTTGGGTATGACCAGCTACTTAGTTGCTAACGTTTTCGTGTAGCAACACTAAGTAGTGATCAGCTTCATATCAGGGTACAGGCCACTTTCAATGCATATCTCAACTTTATCCATTTCACAAAGACCACTACAAATGCCATGACCACAACGTCGAGCACTTTAGCTCCTTTGGTCGTATACAAACACTGACAACGATCCAACCTGCTTGGGTTTTTATCTTAAACCTGGCAAATTCAGAGGCGATTTACCTCGAAATCTTCACGCTGCGGCTCCAAAAACTTACACTGCTCTATTTTGCCTCACGTGCTATGACCGTCCACTAGAACTAACAATTTGTGTAGCAATTCCTAGTGGTTACCTGGCATCATATCATTGTTGAAGCAACCAACAAGCAGATTTAAGCCCAGCACTTATGGTTCATCATATTTTTCCTTAACTTGGTTCGGAACTCTGTCCCTTAACTTGGTTCGAACTCTGTCATGCATTTCTTATCTAGCCTCGCAGAGAGGAATATTTTTTCTTTTTTTTCAGAGAGGAAAGTGTTGTAACGACACAAATCAATCGGTGACATATTGCGTAAATAAAATTCAAATCTATTTACGTTGCACCAATGAGAAAAAAGCAAATTGCCGTTTAACCACGTTAAACGACGTTTAACCAATAGTATGCAAGCACACATTGCATGCTATTTAAGCACGGTAATTTACCATGCAAGTCAGTTGTGGCATTTGCATTCTACCTGCTTCGCGTATTTGCTCGATCGGCTGTCAGCGCATATTGCACTTTACCGGTTGTCAATCCCTACTCGTCTTGATGCGAGATACCAGAGAGACGAGCCAATTGAGTGCAGGACCTGCATGACACCATACACAACGCGATCACAGCTCAACCACGGGAGCCAAAACTCAACCAGAGTCCACCCAAGGCTCTAGGACATCTTCACTTCGGAAGACTTCAAGCGAACGTATTACCTGGCCCTCTTAAGGGCCCCCATATCAGCAACTAATCTCTATTCAGAGCACCTTAACCGAGTTTGTAACGTCGTACGGCATTTACTTGAAGCCGGGGCGTTTATAGTTGTAATGATTATAATAAGATGTTTTTTAGAATTACTGCTAGGAATTGGTCCATTGTTATGTGATTTCAAATTTTCCCAAATTTGAGACATGTAGACTCAATGTGATTATTCATTGTGGCATTTGCATATTTCAGAATTTCGCTACGTTTGAATGTATTATTTGTGAGAGAAAGACAATATTAACGAATAAGGCGCAGTAGTGCAAATAGACAGATTAAAAATCTTGTTCCAACGTCATTTTCAGACAATCAGCTAATTGAAGGCTTAAAGAAGAAGGGACAAGTGAGACAGATTGACTGTTTGGATAAATTGGCGTATAATAGTTCAGATGCTAAGCTGACTGTGTGACGAACTGTTTGATTAAATTCATGCAAAATTTAAGTTTTATTTAAGCACCCACCATTTAAATACTTACTTCTTAACTTTTGTACGTGTATCATTATTTCTTTGTTAAGTTATCAAACAAAGAAATGATTTCGTTACATATTTGATAGCTAATGTGTTAATGCAAATTTGTACTTTATTTTGACCACCCATCATATAAGCCGTAAAAATGGTAGCTTGATTTTAATATTTCAAATTTGTACTATGGATATATTGTGCGTGTGAGAATTTGTGTTCGTGTTTGTGTATTTGTGTAGTTTTATTAAATGATTTCTCTATTGATTGTTGATATAAATTTTCTGAGAAAGAAAGAAAGACTGCGGTAGACATATGTGAATGTATTGTGTTAATTTGGACTTACACACTAACATTTTAATTATTTCATTATTGGTTCTTAAATAATTGGCTAACGAATTTTTAAATGAGGCAACGTAGTCACTTTCTCTGTTTGAGTTGTGCGTTTTATTTACTATTTTAACAATTTTATAAGTAGAATTGGGGGCTTCAGTAATTGTTGTGAAACTAACCAGGATATAACAGGAGGATTTGATAATAAAATGACTTAATTCATTGATGTGGAAGAGTTAGATGATTCTTTGAGTATTTAAATATAGTTAGGAAGAAACTCATGATTCTCATTTTCTGCTCTTCCTAATATTTCAGAAAATGTTCTTCTCATGCTTTGATAAGCAATGATCACACCGTATATCTTTAACGAAATTATAGTGAATGAGATACGCGTTTTTCTTATAAAGTCATAACTGCGAATTTAGATCTCCAATCCGCTGGTTTCCAACGAAATATATGCTAATATGGAAAAATTAACCAGATCCACTTTTCCCATGGACTTCCTTGAATTTTCTTCTATTCAATTATTTTATAGATATTAAGGTGTTATTAATTTACCAAGAAAGCGATTAATGGTATCCAAAAAGAGAAGAAGCTTGCCTACCCATATCCAAAAATATGTAGCCCTAGTCAATATTTTAGTATCAACATAAAAAAACGTTTCTTTAGCTGAAGGCCGAAACGTGTCAGTACGTATAACTGACGGCAATTTTAATATGTTGTGCGACTGATTAGGTAAAATTGGACTGGTGTTTTTTCAAGTTCGCTTTATTAAACACTGGGCATACGAATTTCTCTACGGATGTTACAATCATGAAATTCATTACAGATTTTATTTCAGTTGATACTCTAATTAGCCTAGTTAATCTATTGAGATTGCATTTCGTAATGAGTGTGTAGCATTCGAAGACTACGTGATTCCTTGTGCCCTGTCAGAGCCTGGCTATATTCGATCTCAGAATATGTCCATATTTTAATTATATATCCTAATCTACGTTTATTGATTGGATACACGCTTTCCCCAACATACAAAACGTTGAATCTTAAACAAATATCTCATATATTGCAGATGTATTCGGGAATTGCATTTTTCGCTACCGTTCTGATTTTGTTTATTGCTAGGGAAATGATACCAATTATATAAATCAAGGTTACGATCTTCAAATAAACACTAATCGCATAATATATATATATATATATATATATATATATATATATATATATATATATACATTTTAAGTATAATCTTAGAATTGTATAATGTAGAAACGGCAATGCATCCAGTAGACTGCTTTCGTCCGTACTGGCTACTTGCTCTAACAACCAAGTCACCCTGCCACCCACTACACACAATTTTAACTTGCATACTAACGCATGCTTCTTTGTTAGCCTTCCCTTTAGGCGGCGACTATATGACATCTCTTAAGACCTTAAGTTCCAAATAACTGTCCACAATCTGTCATTAAATTGCAGACACAACAATACCTAGGGAAGCAGTATTGAATTGAAAAGTTATATAATTAAAGGTATATTGATAATAGTTTCATTACTAAAGAGAAGTAACATATGCTCCACCTAAAGGAAAGGCTACCCAAGAAAAATTATTTATTTTATAACTGATAATTTTTTGTAGCTTGCGGCGGAGTAGCTTAGTGATTAGAGTTATAGATTCAAAGAAAAAAGTGCTCAGGTTCGAGCACTGTCCACGGCACATTCTGAATAGAACGTGATGAACTCCAAACAAGAACACAAACCGTCTACTGAATGAATTGCTCTTTGACATTATACAATTCTTATTTTATACATAAAATAAATATGTATATAATTGGACTAGATTTTACAAAAATTCGCTACCTTGATTTAAATATAGCTGATAATCTCCATACCATGATACATTATTTTTGAACTTCATTTTCATTCTTTACCTGATGCACACCATTTTCAGTTGTGTACTTACTCAAGTTTCTTGGTTAGCTTTTCCTTTAGTTAGAGCCTATATAGCATTTCTTTAGGCCCAAAGTTCCAACTGACCATCGCCAATCTGCCATTACAGAACAGATACAATGTTACATGGGGAAGTGGTATTGAAATGAAAATTTATATTATTAAACTAACTTTGGTTGTGCTGGCGTGATAACAATTACTTATAATCAAGTTTACGATCTTGATATAAACACCTGACCAATTATTTACACACATTTGTCAATATGAACTGAGTATTCTTTAGTGAGGAAAAGGCAATTCATCCAATAGATCGGGTTTTTCCTTATTCGGACCTCATCACGAACTGTACAGAGTTTGCCGCGGACAGGGCACGAACCTGGGCACGTCTTCTTCGGTATCTAGTGCTCTAATCATTCAGCCACCTAGCCGTATACTACACACAATTTTAACTTGTATACTAACTTATTTTTCTTTGTTAGCCTTTCCTATATGACTTCTCTTTAGACCTCAAGTTCCAACTAACCACCTGTAATCTGTCATTCTAGTACAGAAATCACGCTGCCTAGGGAAGTGTTATTGAATTGAAATATTATATAATTAAACAAACATTTATTTGAATTTTATTTCTAAATAGATGCCACATTTTCCCCTCCTAAATAAAAAGCTAACCAAGACAAATGATTTAGCATATATAAATGTCATCCATAAAGCTAACAAACAATTTGTGATTGAGTGTTCGTTTGTCAAACCTGTTTTAAAAATAGTGCACGCATATGCTTGCGACCGGGACACATTTAGGGACACATTTTATATATTCTTTAAAAATGTTTATGAATATAAATTTGGTAAAGGACACAAATACATCTAATATATGTTCAATACTACTTAAATTTCTTATGTTGCACCAGGGATCAGAAATAGAAAACGTTTAATGCACCAAATGCAATTTTCACCGGGATGGTAGAATAAATCCAATTAGTATCTTGGATTAATAGTCTAACACTAAATTTTATTAGTTAATATTATCAATCAGATAATGTTTTATTTATTGTGAAATCTTTAAAAGCATATTTTCTAATCTTAAGGAACATAAATTTCGTAGTATTCTATGTTTTTAAATTCTGAACATTCTGATTTAACTTGTGGTGTACTTTGTTTACAATTTATGATATATATATATATATATATATATATATATATATATATATGTATTTATACATGTAAAATCATATGTATACATCCAAATGTATGCATATGTGTAAGTACAATCTAGGCATTGTAAATGGTGGCAAATGGAATTCATCCGGTGGACCAGTTCTGTCCTGAACAGGATTAATTCAAACCGCACTACATATTCTTCCTCATTAATTTTTAGTGTATATTCACAAATATACGCATAAATGGTTAATTGCTTACATCAACCTCGCAAACTCCATTTAATCAAATGTTATTAGTGCGCGTGCGCTATCAATAATTGTTTAATTTTTACAATATTCAGTACTGCACCAATTTCCACGGTGGCTTCACGTGTGCCTTATAATGATATATTTGGAAAAGGTAATTGGAACTTCGGGTTGAGATTCCACGAAGGCTTCGCCTCAACATAAGGCCAACCTAACTAAAATTATTATATTAATTTAAATTTTTGAAATGTGTGGCAGGGTGTGACATCAAAGTCAGCATGAACATATATGTGTATCATTCTTTTTGCTGACTCATCATTAGGAGACGACACTACGTCCTTTACCTACCACATATATTTGCTCAAGAAAAGTAGGACAATTGGAAAGTAAAATTCCCTATACGAATGTGTATTCAAGCAGTAATGCAGTTAACTTCATATAAAGTCTTCGACAATGCGACTTCAAAACCAACTCACACGTATAATATATACCGAGCCTGTGAATGGTATCAATATATATATATATATATATATATATATATATATATATATATATATATATATATACAGTCTGTAAAGGAAACTAACACTATGGTTATTGTGTTAGTAACTGATACCAACAATATAGTACCGAAAAGATACATGGTACTAAAAATATGGTTGCCGTGTCGGTACATGGTACCAACATGATGGATATCAATTTATGCTACAGTTCACCGAAATTGAGAGTTACAACTATTTCTGAACACCTTTTACTTCAGTAAATCCATGCACTCTGGCCTTGATCGATATCAGTTATCACATTTCGCGGTAAGCATGGCATCATTCAATTCAATATATCACAGTTAAATACTGTTTTTTGCTGAGAAGTAATATATATGCAAGTATGTATTAGGTGTTGCGTACCTAATAACAAATTAGTTCATTTGTGACCAGAAGGATAAACCAAAGAGAGCATAACAAATGGTCTGTGTATTTGAATAGTAACTATTCTACAAGCTGTATTATCAATTGTGATGAAATAAATTGACATATTTTTCAGTACTATGGAAAATCAATCATTGCATATGACAGGATATGGAATCCAACAAGAAGACTAAACGTCCTCCAACCTTTTATTTCGAATCCTTTCAGCATAGTTCCATGCATAAATATATTAATATGTATGCACATAATGAATAAAAATATATCGTAACGATCGAGATGCGCGAAATAATATACTTAAAACTGATACATTCTTAAAATTACGAATCTATTAAAGTAGAAGACGTAATGTTTTTGATAGACGAATTATTTTCGTTAGAATAACAAAAATATTTTAAATTGAATAATAAAAAATGCATTATTTAAATTTCAAATATTTCCGAGATTAATAAATTTGAACTTTGTTCACTAAAATGATAATGACCAAAATATCACCATGTGTTCGCTTTGAGTGTGTGTTCCGTTGTATAAAATCAAATTTGTTCATAAGCCTTAATAAAAATAAAATGTGCTTTCTAATAAACTATAATATTTAGTATAATATTTGGAATATTTTAAAATTTAACACGAAAATTCTGACGATTTTTATGAATAAACAATACGGATTCCCAAAATCGTGCATGCGAGAAAATGCCAATTTAAATGTGCCCATTAAAATAGGTTATTGATGTGCGTTATGGAACATGTTTCCTCGAAAGAATGGCTGCTCACGTTTAAGTATTCCCAAAAATGGGCAGTTAATAAAATGAACATTGGTAGCACTAGCGGTGATAACAATTATTTAAATAAAGGTTTTTATCTTGATACAAACACCAGTCTAATTATGTACAATTATTTGGCAGCATAAGCTAAGTATTGTATTATGTAGGAAAGTTAATTCATCCAGTAAACTTACTTCGTCCTTATCGGGAAAACATCACGTATTCTTGAGCATTTTTAGTGTCCGAATCTATGAATTAGTGTGAACCTGGTAGATGCCAGGACCGAACCAGTCTGGGTGTAAGAACACTCTTCAGGTCTATTATACTTAGAATGGTTCATAGCAGATGACATTCCAGTTTTTTCGGCTGAAGCCCTAATACTAACTTTTTCACTTCTTTAGTCTTCCACTTAATGTCCTTATATCTGATATCGGCAGCTATATCTATGCATTTAGATGCTATTTCAACTGCGGCCTAGTGTGAAAAACGGAAGGAACATACACCTGAATGAAATATTGGTTCTTAATAAAGCCAGATTGCAATTATATCAACTCGTAAACTAAATGAAGTGCGTAAGATTCTTGGCTTCCCTATTCTCGCATGAAATAAAAAGGTGTTATTCCGAAAGATATAGTCTAGTGAACAAGTCCTGTATAAAAATTAAGACGCCTGTAATGTTCGGAATTAAAGAACCAACATTTTTCTCATAAATAATGACCGGATAGTGGAATAAAATGACTAAACATGCAACCGTACATGATCAAACAACAAGGTAAGATAACATAAATTTTAAAAAATGCCCGAAATATAATAAAATGATTTGTTTTAAATAACGTTTGTTTTGACAACGGGTGGAAAATTGAAACTTAAATATATATTGTTAATTTCATTTCATATGGGGAGTTACAGACTCCCTATGAAATATATATATTTAAATCATGTTCGAAATTTCATTGATTATTTTTTCTTTAAAGCATTTATTGTTTGCCCCTACTTTGCTGTAATTGTATTTAATTGAAATACATCTTTACTTATACTGTTTAACGCGAACGGGGCTTGCATCAGAATGAATTTGGTAAGGTGTCCGGGATTATACACTGCGTCACTTTGCCGTACACAAAATTCCATTTTCAGTTCGAGAAAAATATGCTTTTTTGATTATCTTTCCCTTCAGATTGACATCAACTTCGACCTCAAATTCAAACCAGCTGTCTCCAATTTTTTCAGTTTTTAGCGAAAAGCGGTCAATGATACTTTAATCATATAAATATTGAATCCAAAGAAACATCACAATATTGGCACTGTCTTCTGAATAATGACAGTTGGTTGATGGCAAGTTTGAATGTTAGGTAAAAAATATTCTTCGAGGGCTACAGTCGTTGAAAAGGCTAACCAAGAAAGCATAATGTAGAATAAAATTTGAAATTGCCCGAAGAGTCCAGCAGAATTCCAGACTGCAAAGTATATATGCTATTGCTTGAGCCCGGTTCAAGGAAAAATTATTCACAGTACTTTGCAAGTTCCAAATAAGAGCAAAACCGGTCTACTGGATTAATTTTCTTGGCTGTCTTATAAATGCTTAATATATACTGAAAACTGGCTTGTTCTAAAATATATTGCGCACTCGCATATAATTTCTAAAAACCAAATCTTGCCACCAAAACATATGAGAAAGTAGAATTATCATTTTATCAATAAGTGGATGACAATAATAAAATTAAATAAATTTCATTGTTAAGCTACTGCACTTTGAGGAATGCCATTCTTGAGCAGAATTTCAGCAAATTTAATAATCTGTTAAACGTAGCATGAACACAATCAGTCGTACGATCTGATGTGTGTCGACCCTACCTGATCATCATCAGAACGCGACGAAAAAATGGCAAGCAGGGATAAACCACAATAATATCATTTCACAGTATCGTATTGATTTTTTCATATCTGAAAATCTTGCATTAATGTACAGTCATTGTTTACTGGAATTAATTTTTTTTAGCAAGGGACAAATCAGTATTTTATTTGTTTACAATTCGTAACGTCTTCTATGTGTGCTGGAATCTTGCATTTCATTTGTTCATGGAATTATTTGTATTCAGCAAGCGATAAAATGAAATTCTTTTTGTTTCCATTTTTTTCGTTAGCGTTCAAGGAGAGCGATAATTTTCATTTGTTTGTAATCTGGCATTAACGAAAGACATTCTTGGCTCTATTACAATTACAATAACGAATTTGTAGAATTCAGTAACAGGAATTGCAAGTGAGTTCTCAATTTTTATATTAATTCATGATAAATTTACGTTTTGCATTTGAATTAAGTTGGTTTTATAGACACGCTATCCAATATAACTTTAAAAATTTTTTTGCAAACATAAATTAAAATTTTATTAAAAGTTTAATTTTGGCGATGTATTATTTCTCAAAGTTTGTTATCTTTGTTTCTGCTTCAGTAGACATGTCGCATAACGGGTTTACAAAAAATTTAAATTAACTTCTTTATTTTTTATAAAACTATATTTTGCCCTTTTATGATAGGTTGCTTTATTTCCTGACAGTCAGCTTTTATTTTTTTTCGTGATATTTAAAAAATGTATCGTTCATATTAGTCGAAGCACCTTAAGGTTCATGCTCATCAGGTTTGGAATAATGCAAATTGAAAGTTTGGTCATTTATTCCATTGTTTAACTTTCATTTTGTAGCTGGTGAGGTATTTTTTCCGTAAAATACACCTGAAAGAACTGGCATGCACGTGACGTTAGCTAATTTTTTAACATTGTTCTAGTTGTGAGAGATATCTCAAGGGTACAGTAAAAACTTGAGCATAAATTATGTAATAAGGGGAAAGCATCACCAAATCCTCTCGACTAGATTCCTAAAATACCCAAGTATATGAGCAGGCGTTTAACGCCAAAACATTGAATGCATCATTTGGTGTATACTTACATTTTGGTAATCAGTAGCATAGAGCCCCTACTACCAATGTTGGCGAGAAATTGTGTTCGGCTCCAATCGATAAGCTGCTAACAAATACATAAGGAATATACTTCTTTGAAGCATAAAAGCAGAAACAAATAACTAGATGTTAACGCTACACAGTTCTGCAGTACGTCGGTAGCTGTCGCGTTGTGTTTACTGAAAATGTAGAAACAAATGATTTGATGCAAGTATGTATTAGGTTTTGCGAACCTAGTAACAAATTAGTTCAGTTGTGACCAGAAGGATTAACCAAAGGCAGCATGAACGGAAAGTATAATCTCATGCACATTCGTTTCGTGCTTACTGGCGACTCATTAGTAGGAGCCGGTATTACGCCCTTAAACCATTATATATTTGGTAGAAGAATGTGGAATAATAGGACGGTACAATCTCCTAGACGAATGTGTAAACCTGTAATAGTGAAGCTAACATAATCTGAAGTCAACGACAATACGACTTCAATGCTAACTCACACTATATAATATATATACCGAGTCTGTAAAGGATACTAACACTATGGCTATTGTGTTAGTAACTGATACCTTTTTTGAAATCGATGAGTACCGGATACTAACACTATGGTTTTCGAGTCGGTACATGATACCAACATGATGGATATAAATTTATGCTAAAGTTCACCCAAATTGAGAATTACAACAATTTCCGAACACCTGTTACTCCAGTTAAACCATACACTCTGGCCTTCATCGATATCAGTTATCACATTTCGCGGTAAGCATGACATCATTCAATTCAATATAATACAGTTAAATACTGTTTGTTGCGAAGAACTAATATATATGCAAGTATGTATTAGGTTTTGCGAACCTAGTAACAAATTAGTTCAGTTGTGACCAGAAGGATAAACCAAAGGCAGCATGAGCGGAAAGTATAATCTCATGCACATTCGTTTCGTGCTTACTGGCGACTCATCAGTAGGAGCCGGTATTACGCCCTTTAACCACTATATATTTGGTAGAAGAATGTGGAATAATAGAACGGTACAATCTCCTAGACGAATGTGTAAACCTGTAATAGTGAAGCTAACATAATCTGAAGTCAACGACAATACGACTTCAATGCTAACTCACACTATATAATATATATACCGAGTCTGTAAAGGATACTAACACTATGGCCATTGTGTTAGTAAATGATACCTTTTTTTGAAATCGATGAGTACCGGATACTAACACTATGGTTTCCGTGTCGGTACATGATACCAACCTGATGGATGTAAATTTATGCTAAAGTTCACCCAAATTGAGAATTACAACAATTTCCGAACACTTGTTACTCCAGTTAAACAATACACTCTGGACTTCATCGATATGAGCTATCACATTTCGCGGTAAGCATGACATAATTCAATTCAATATATTACAGTTAAATACTGTTTGTTGCAGATATCTAATATATATGCAAATATGTATTAGGTTTTGCGAACCTAGTAATAAATTAGTTCTGTTGAGACCAGAAGGATAAACCAAAGGTGAAATGGGATAACTGATATCGATGAAGGCCAGAGTGTATGGTTTAACTGGAGTAACAGGTGTTCGGAAATTGTTGTAATTCTCAATTTGGGTGAACTTTAGCATAAATTTATATCCATCAGGTTGGTATCATGTACCGGCACGGAAACCATAGTGTTAGTATCCAGTACTCATCGATTTCTAAAAAGGTATCAGTTACTAACACAATAGCCCTAGTGTTAGTATCCTTTACAGACTCGGTATATATATTATATAGTGTGAGTTAGCGTTGAAGTCGTATTGTCGTTGACTTTAGATTATGTTAGCTTCACTATTACAGGTTTACACATTCGTCTAGGAGATTGTACCGTCCTATTATTCCACATTCTTTGACCAAATATATAGTGGTTAAAGGGCGTAATACCGGCTCCTACTGATGAGTCGCCAGTAAGCACGAAACGAATGTGCATGAGATTATACTTTCCGTTCATGCTGCCTTTGGTTTATCCTTCTGGTCACAACTGAACTAATTTGTTACTAGATTCGCAAAACCTAATACATACTTGCATATATATTAGTTATTCGCAACAAACAGTATTTAACGTATGTACATGTTTTATACTATTTTATGCTTGCTTTGTTGTTTGTAGATTAGAAAATACTATTATTTTTAATGTTTCAATGCAATTAACAAAATATTTTGTGGAGTTAACAAAATATTCTGGATCTTCATATATCGCGACTAGTTACGACATTAACAGAAAATTCGCGATATAGTTTCTAATTTGTGAACGCTTTCAGAGTGGCAGCCCAGTGAGAACTCGTCAAAGAATATGAAAGAGAAGCTCTGCACTTCGAACCATAAAGGAATCAAAATTTCTCTCTATCATTTAGCCAGCATTAGACTACTGCGAAAACAACTGTAATCTATGTTAACTCAAATTTAAACATGAAAAAAAGCGTTCCAACAGTCATATTTTATTCGTATCTTACACATGCCAGACTGAATGCTTTTCTCAGATTATTTATTACCTCGATGTCAGTTATAATTGATCATTATAATATATATATATATATATATATATATATATATATATATATATTACCTTAGTTTGCTATGTTTTTTCATTTGCGAATAAATGGCAATAGCATTCGTTTCTTAGATGAGAAATATTACATGTTTCGCAGAATGTTAAGTAAACGCGTTATAGTCAAAATAGTAGCAAACTTATTGACAAATTGGTGTTTAGATTGGATGCCTTCGATTGCTTGAACGACGGAGGAGGGTGAAATGTTGAACCAACGTAGATTCTCAGCAGACGGAGTTGGAATGGAGAAAGTCTTCGAGATAATTAAGATAGTCGTCGGTAAAGCTTGGGTCGTCCGACCGAGAAAGGTTTTTGTCTAAGATTTTGGACTATTGTGCCAATTTATTTTTTATGACTGAAAATTTTATTTGAGATTTGGGTGCTGTTCGGACGCGTGTTACGATTTTGAGCGCATTATTTGTTGATTACCTATTTAATTAGCTCATTGATACTTCGAAGTGCGAGAACGCAAACAAGTGATGATGAGCATAATCTAGAATTGCATGCTTTAAACAAGATGTTTATCTTATTTGTCACATAATTTTGTTAAATAGAGGCCATTGCACAGAAGCTCAAGCCAGTTGGATCATCTACGCCAAAATTGTATGGATGAACAAAATCATACAAAATAGGTTATCGTGAAGCCAATTTTATCAATGGCAAACTCTCCGTTTCAGGCACTAGCTAAATGGCTAGTTCGTATACTTGAACCATTACGTAAACTACTAGGTAATCATTCGGTTGCCGATTCGTTTGAGTTTGTAAACAAAATTCAAGATATAAATGTTAAAAACAAGATTATGGTATCTTTTGATGTTACGTCTTTGTTTACAAATGTTCCAATTAATAAAACCATTGAAATTATAGTCAAAGCAGTAGAACACAAAGTTTTACCATCTCCGATGCCAGGTCACACTCTACGCAGGCTTATCTGATTATACACGAAAGACTTACGGTTTCGTTTTAATGGAAGCATTTAAAAACAGACTGATGGTGTGGCAATGGGAAGCTCCTTATCTCCAGTGCTGGCTGAGAATTTTCAAGGGAATCTAGAGAACACACTAATAAAGAGTGACATAACTAAATGTGCTCAATATATGCGGCACGTGGATTATGTATTTCTTGTACTTAAGAACAGGTCGCAAAACCGAAAATTGCTTCAAAGTTTCAAAAAAAGCACATAAGAAAGTTGGCTTCATGTCAGAGCCCGAGAAAGATGATAGTCTGCCTTTCCTAGATGTACTATTAAAGAAAGAAACTAATGGTAAATTGAACAGAACAATTTAACATAAACCAACATGATCTTCACAGTATTTGCATTACAGCAGTTTTGTGCCATTTCAATATAAATTATCAGCAGTTCGAATCTGCTTTTCAAGAAATGACAGGTTGGTTAATCATGATTCAAAAGAAAAAGAATAAAATAACGTTTGAACTGAATGTGACGCACACAATTGATTTGTTTCTGTTATTTCATACTCTATATTTTTACATATATCTATCTTTTTATCTGATTATCGGTTTGCGATCCGATAAACAGGTAAATGATCTTTTACCTGTCAAGCAACATGTTTCTTTTGAATAATATTTCTACTTGACGGGTTAATAGGAAAGAAGCGTTTCTTGTTTCTGATAAAATATCTGTTTTGTTTTTGCACATAGTAAGAGTGCAATTAATTTCTCGCATTTCAAAAGAATATATATATATATATATATATATATATATATATATATATATATATATATGGCGACATTTGAAGAACATTAATGTTCGTGAGTAAGTATGTATTAGGTTTTGCGAATCTAGTAACAAATTAGTTCAGTTGAGACCAGAAGGATAAACCAAAGTCAGCATGAACGGAAAGTATAATCTCATGCACATTCGTTTCGTGCTTACTGGCGACTCATCAGTAGGAGCCCGTATTACGCCCTTAAACCACTATATATTTGGTAGAAGAATGTGGAATAATAGGACGGTACAATCTCCTAGACGAATGTGCACACCTGTAATAGTGAAGCTAACATAATCTAAAGTCAACGACAATGCGACTTCAATGCTAACTCACACTATATAATATATATACCGAGTCTGTAAAGGATACTAACCCTATGGCTATTGTGTTAGTAACTGATACCTTTTTTGAAATCGATGAGTACCGGATACTAGCACTATGGTTTCCGTGTCGGTACATGATACCAACCTGATGGATGTAAATTTATGCTAAAGTTCACCCAAATTGAGAATTACAACAATTTCCGAACACTTGTTACTCCAGTTAAATAATACACTCTGGACTTCATCGATATCAGCTATCACATTTCGCGGTAAGCATGACATCATTCAATTCAATATATTACAGTTAAATACTGTTTGTTGCAAATATCTAATATATATGCAAGTATGTATTAGGTTTTGCGAACCTAGTAACAAATTAGTTCAGTTGAGACCAGAAGGATAAACCAAAGGTGAAATGTGATAACTGATATCGATGAAGGCCAGAGTGTATGGTTTAACTGGAGTAACAGGTGTTCGGAAATTGTTGTAATTCTCAATTTGTGTGAACTTTAGCATAAATTTATATCCATCAGGTTCGTATCATGTACCGACACGGAAACCATAGTGTTAGTATCCGGTACTCATCGATTTCTAAATAGGTATCAGTTACTAACACAATAGCCATAGTGTTAGTATCCTTTACAGACTCGGTATATATATTATATAGTGTGAGTTAGCATTGAAGTCATATTGTCGTTGACTTTAGATTATGTTAACTTCACTATTACAGGTTTACACATTCGTCTAGGAGATTGTACCGTCCTATTATTCCACATTCTTCTACCAAATATATAGTGGTTAAAGGGCGTAATACCGGCTCCTACTGATTAGTCGCCAGTAAGCACGAAACGAATGTGCATGAGATTATACTTTCCGTCTTTGTTTTATCCTTGTGGTCACAACTGAACTAATTTTTTACTAGGTTCGCAAAACCTAATACACAGTTGCATATATATTAGTTCTTTGCAACAAACAGTATTTAATATTAATGTTCGTGATTGCATAGAAATTCTGCAGCTGACATTTCCAGTCAAGTACAATGTACGCAAGACTACTAGACGCGGGAGCCGCATATCTGACTTCGCTTTCCATGTGACTTCAAATCGCATGTTTTCTCCAGCAGGGATAGAGTAATAGATAGATTCTCAGACACTAAAGTAATAAATGCAATATTTAGTTTATTCTGACAAAATGTATTTAGAAAATATCAAGCTATAAATGTTGAAATGGCTCTATTTCCTACCTTATTAAATGGAAAATTCAGTTGAACTCTTGCTGGAACAATATATACGTGTTAAGGTGATATAAACATCATCTTCATATTATTTTCCAACATTTCTTCGGCCTTTCTGCTGTCAGCACAAATGAATTGACACCTTTTCCATTAAATTTCAGCGAGTTCTTTATAATAATAATAAACCCCACTTTTTATTCATAGATTTTTCTCATTTTCGTTCAATGAAATGCTTGTAATTTTCCATTAAGAGATTGGTCAACCGAGGAAGATTGTCTCGGTTTTTACAACTGCAGGGATTTGCTTTGTCAAAAATCATCTCTTTTCATCTTTCAACATTGTTTTAATTTACATACAATCTGCCGACTTGCTAAAAACACCAAATAAATTGAACTTCAGCAGTCGCAAAAACATAGTTACACTATTTCCCGGTTTACTTGTGGTTTTCTGAATCTTTCTGCTTCCATTGCCTTGATCTGTTAATTTCCTTAATGGGGAGTTGAGTGTTTGCATTGAGACATCACAGTAAAAGCAATTTATGTATCTTTTAGCCACACTTACTAACTTCCAAAGATGAACTGGCTCCAAATGTGATCCGGCAGTAGGGTCAAACTTGTATCAGATAATACAATTAAACAGTCAATGTTTGCGCGGGAGGTGTTAAGAATTATTTAAATCGTGTTTACGAGCTTTACATAAACACCAATCACATTTTATATTTGACCAGTCTTCGGATAACATGGTAAAACTACCGGCCTTCACACGTATTTAGTACGTGTGAATATGTGTGAATGATTGGTTAGTTTTGCATATTACATATACATGCAAAAGTTGAAGAATATTTATGATCCTTTTCGTTGACAAACTTTGCCGCCGACAATTAAAGTCAATGGCTATAAACACGAGGTTACAAAATTTGAGAGTTGAATAAATTTTCCGCCTGCATTTTATATGCATTGCCGATTAAACCTCGCCACACACTATTTTTCAACGTGCTCAAATGACGATCGTGGAATTTTGAAACGCGAAAGATTTCCTAAATGACTGTAGTTTTGCAATGCCGTGTGAGTGTTTCGCTTTGATTAAATTTTTATTTGCACCAAACTCGCTACCTTGAATTGAATAATCGTTATTACAATCTGCGCGGACATTCATTTACTGAAGTGTGTGTGTGTGTGTACGAGGCCATAGAATGTGGTAGGTTTAAGATCTAAATTATGAAAATACTGGAACTATTAATTTGCACATACGACAGAATTCATTCTAAACGTCGGAATGCTCACAGAGCCGTGCTTGTTTATAACTTAATTCTGCGTCGAAATTTTCAGCCAATATCAGTTCCGATTGACGAAAGCTTTCATTGTTTTAAGGTAAGGTTGCATTTATAAATTGTCGAGGTTGAGCAAAAGCTGGCCAAATGGAGCCAGCTGATACTGTCAGGGATCTTAGAGTAAGGTAGTCCTTCATGGCGTGCGGGACAACACAAATCAGAGGCATGCAATGAAGAATCTCCAAGAGTACCCCGAACACTAGAAGGTTTTCTCATCAGATTGCTTCAGGCAAAGAAAGTGACTTTGGTATTAAAGTGGGTATAGAACGGAAGCTGAATGGCTGATGCTTCATCAGTTACCTCTTATCATAAGATGCTGTCGGGCTTCAGTTTGACCTGTCTTGATAATACCTAGGAAGGTCGTAACTGAAATATATCTAGCATGTTATTGCTAATTTTGCTGTGCATTATTATTAGGAAATATGACGTAGCTTATTGGCCGAAACATCTTTTAGATGAGCATTAAGGTTATAAGCACAATCTGTGTCAGAACCTGTCTTCCTAACGGAATGTGGATATTCCTGTTCCTTCTGTGTCCATAATCCAATACAAAATCAAAAGCAAACATGATTTACTAAACCTGAAATTTTTGAATGTAGCTTACCTTATACACATGTATATCTTTAGTTCAACTATTTTCATGCTATTTTAATTTGAATTGAGAAATGAATCATGTATCGAAGTATAAATTGATTACTAAGAAATAATGTACAACAAATTTCCATTTTTGTGTAATATTTGATACTAAATATTCACATAAAATATCACAAGTTTTCATTAAGTTAGTACAAAACTCTGTTATATATACCTGCTTCATAATAAAATTTTTTATTATTTTGCAAACATATGTAGAATAGTTTATTCAATGAATTGTACTTCAATTATTAGCTTGCACTTATAGACATTTATAAATTGTTTAAAATAAGTTACCACAGAGAGATGAAAAAAACAAACATATGGATATAAAAAATTTTAGGAACGCAAAGTTTATTCAAATTCGTAGAAACCTTGGCATGTTCTAAGTTAGAAATGTCATTTTATCAAATATCGACAGATGAAATAGACTCAGGTGAGTGGAAAGCAATAAATTAAATTGAAATCTTAACCGATGCCGGTTAAATTGATAAGGCCGTTGCACACAAGGTCAAACAAATTGGATCATCTACTGAATACGAAAAACACACAAAATGTTTATTCTACGAGATTAATGTTATCAATAGTCATTTCTACGTTGCTTGAATTGGTTAAATGGTTAGTTCGCACACTGGAAGCATTACGCAAACAAAAGACAATAATTATTTTGCTGTCAATTCATTCGAGCTTGTTAATATAATTACAGATTTAAATGTTTAAAAATCAGATTTGGGTGTTTTTTGATGTGACGTCTTGTTCACAAATGCTTCATTTAAAAAAACATTTGGAATTATATTTCAATCAGTCGACCAAAATTATTTCCTTAGACATTACTATGCGCAATTATATATTGCTATGAATGAAAGTTGCACTGCTTCGTTTCAATGTAATTATTCATAAACTGGTTGATAGTATGGCAATGGGAAAACCCCTACCTCCAGTGCTGACAGAGATTTCCCTAGCCTATCATGAGAATACATCATTAAAGTGTGACATATAAATATGCACACTTCATACGCTATGGTAATAATATTTTCCTCGTTTTTTAAAAACAGATCGCAATCAAACATACTGTCATAAAATTTCCAATTCCAATGAATAAAAATATCAGTTTTGCGTCAAATTAAGAGGAAGATGATTGCTTGTCTGCCATATATGTAATACAAAGACAAATGCAGATGGTAAATATAATAGAACTTTTTGCCATAACCCAAACTGGCGTTTTCGTTTATTTTCAATATTTATAATCAGCAGTTCGCGGCCGTTTTTCAAGAACTGAAAGATTGGCCCGTCCAGATTTATAAAGCGAAGATAATTCCAAACTGAAAATCGGCATAAAATCTAATGACTTTTTTTGAAAATTGAGTGCGTCAGATATTAAATGGTGCAGTAAAAAACACGCTTATAAGATCAGAAAAGAAATCAATTTACATATACATTGCAAATAATAGATCGCTTTACCTCGCACCTAAAAATAAAAGATGGAGCAGCATTTACTTGATAAACAATTCCGAGAATGATTCTGAAAGTAAAAATAACACGTTTGTGCAGTGAGCCTGAACAGAGAATGATGTATGCAATTTACATATTTTACTTAATTTAAATTATTTTCTAGTTTAAAGTTTCTGCTAGTTTTGTCTTTCAATATTTACAGATGTTATTTTGAAGACATTCAAAGAGAATGAAAATGAATCGGTTCTTGTATTTGAGAAAATTTCCTTCCATATATGTACATAAAAGAGTTACTATGAAACATTTTTAGCAAAATGAACATTTTAAAAGTTTGAAAACAGAAACTTTGCAGTAACCATTGTTTCAACGATTCTGATAATTTTATTCCAATTATCTCTGGTGGCTCAAAGTAATCAACAATCTCCTGATAGCAGTAAATCTATGGCGGGGTTTACAAACAGATACGTAATTTGATAATAACCGGGTCAATTACAATTACATCAAAATTCAAATTGATTGTATATTTCGTTAACGAGTTCATCCGTAGTAAATGTTTCAAAGCAGAATCGGAAACTCGCTCGAGTAAAATGGCAAGAGAGTTGAATCAACCACTATTTTAAGATGGTTAGGAAGTAAAATTAACACAATCTTAAGTATATTTAGGATTATGTCATATTTTCAAAATTTATTTCGAGCTCACCTACCACATTTTTTATATAAGTTCCCATGTAGAACTTAACACTTATTGACAAAGCGTTACTTTATGTGTCGCCTTAGAATTTCCTTGTTTCTATAAGCTTTCTATCAGAATGATATTTCATAAATATTTTTCTGACTCTTATTTAATTTATATTAGTCTAAATTAAGCGTATTATTGCATTAACTATAGAATATTTGCCATCACAAAATTCTGCGACCGTTAACATACATTACTTTTTCCCCTTCCTTAACAAATTTTACACTAGTAAATATTAAATTTAAGTAAAAAAGTTTAAAAAATAAGTCTTGCTTGTTTGAAGTGGTATATACATTAAAAACTTTAGATTCACCTATATGGTAGTACCAGTGCAGCTTTATTTAAGTGATTACCTCATCATCATATAAAACACACACACAGCCATGGTGTACAATATCTAGTCACTCGTCGGAGTGTTATTAGACGAATGTTATTTCACTTTCAGTAGTGTATACATGCAGACAAATGCCTACATAGACTTACATGACGTACATTTATTTAATGAAAATTGAGTTGTTGTTAAGAGATAGACTAAAATGTATCAACGCAGCCATTTAGATGAAATTTATCACGAAGGTGACAAAAATATTGAGTTTGTCAGTTGGTATTATAAGACCAAAAAGGTTTGAAGGAAGGCAACATAGTTTGCAGGAGATGAGGAAGAGATCAGATAAAATTCGTGATAAATTCCTCAAAATTGTCACTCATGGCTATATGTGGACTGTAAAAAACACGAGATCGTCAATTGCTAGTGACAATCGTTTGTATTCGGAGTTTTATTTCTCTTAGGTAGTCTGCTAACTAAGGCTGACGAATAGTATCTGCCCACATGTCAGTGGCCAAAGTTTCTTTCCGCAGCCGCAATTTATGATTTATATGGCAGTGAAACTTTGGCTACTTTTGTTTATTGTATACCTGAGCATGACTCCTCGACTCCTCAAAATAAAATTACACGTTAAGAAGTAGATTTTTTAATTAAATTGAAAAGTGATCTATTCTTGACGAATATTAATGTATAGAAATAATTGCAATGAATCCTGCCAGAAGATAGAAGATAATAATTATCAAAAATAATCGTAAAGTTAAATGTAAATGCAAGAATGTAAATTAAATCTTTTTAACGTGTTTGTTTGTGCACCATGCGAAAGAGTGTCTCCAAAAAGAGAGACTTGTAGAATCAGAAGTGGCCATGCCTTTTTTAAGCCCTGATCGCGCAAAATACATGAAAGTATTTGTAGAGTTCTAAAATGGTTGTAACTGGTCTCTTAAATGAATTTCATATTCTACAATATACTGTGTTTAGATAAGATTGTTATATATATATATATATATATATATATATATATA
>JAQBSW010007129.1:0-43159 GCA_029291075.1 Eudiplozoon nipponicum
TGATATGATGCCAGGTAACCACTAGGGATTGCTACACAAATTGTTAGCTCTAGTGGACGGTCATAGCACGTGAGGCAAATAGAGCAGTGTAAGTATTTGGAGCCGCAGCGTGAAGATTTCGAGGTAAATCGCCTCTGAATTTGCTAGGTTTAAGTTAAAACCTAAGCAGGTTGGATCGTTGTCAATGTGTTTGTATACGACCAAAGGAGCTTGAGTGCTCGACGTTGTAGTCATGACATTTGTAGAGTGGTCTTTGTGAAATAGATAAAGTTGAGATATGCATTGAAAGTGGCCTGTACAATGATATGATGCTGATCACTACTTAGTGTTGCTACACGAAAGCGTTAGCTCTAAGTAGCTGGTCATACCAAAATAGGCAGTGTAATGTCATGTGTGAGAAATACATTATAATGTAAAATATATATACATGAAAATCAAAGATAATTGCATAAAATATGTACACGAACATTGCCTCAGAGATGGCATAATACCAAAGAACTGTTCAAAAATGCTACACAATTGTTAGCTAAGAACAGCTGGTTATGCCACGTGAGACAATTACTAAAAATTAACGTAAAGTTTTAAAAAAAATTTTATAGTTAAATGTTAATGTTTAAAAAAATTAATTACGCGTTATACAAAGCAGGTTGAGATTGTGGGCAGACGGAGCCTGAGACGTGTGTAGAAGGTTGAACGCTCTCAGGATCAGGTGGTTCGATAAACGGTTTTAACCTGTCTATGCTTACTGATGTCGGTGTAGCGCCTGCATAATGATGAAGTATTTTGGCTGTTTTAGTAAAATCGGGTAAGGACCGCGATACTTGGGTTGTAGTAGTGCAACAGCAGTATTGTTGCGAACGAGTACTCTCTTGCAGCTGTGGAGCTGTGGGTGAACGAAGACTGGACGAGGCGTGTGTCTCGGCTGCTGCTCGGACATGTTACCGAAATGAAGTCGAAGGCGGGTAGCTTCGTCTTGTGGGTCATCTTGTGCCGGTAGTAGACGTGGGAGCTGACTAGGCAGGCGTAGATCCATGCCATACAAGAGTTGTGACGCAGACGTTTTAATGGATTCTCGAGTACGAGAACGCATGGCCAGCAGAACTAAAGGTAGTGCATCGACCCAGTTGCCATTAATGGACGAGGATGCTAAAGCTGCTTTGAGTTCCCTATGCATTCTCTCTACCATGCCATTAGCTTGGGGATGGTAGGCAGTCGTCTGGCGTAAGATGCATCCCATGTACCGCAAGGTGGTTTTGAAACGATCAGATGAGAAGCAAGTGCCTCTGTCCGAGATGACCTCATTGGGAAAACTATAATTGGATATCCATGCAGAGATAAAACCGTTAGTTACTTCGTCTGCAGAAATGGTGCCAAGAGGTAATGCCGCAGGCCACCGTGTAAATCTATCGATCATAGTTAGAAGGTAGCTCAAACCTTGAACCTTTGTCAGATGAACTATGTCGATGTGGACGATGGCTAGGCGAGAAGTAGACCGAAAATGTTGCAACCTAGAACGAGTGTGTCGTGTGATCTTATTTTTCTGACAAATTGCACACTCTGAGACCCATCGTTTAACATTCTGCCTAAGTCTGTGACCCCAGAAACGATCTGTAAGAAGTCGGACAGTCGCTTGGCTTCCTGGGTGAGAAATTGAGTGAATTGAATCGAAAACCTTCCTCTGAAGGCTGGTCGACAGAACTGGCTTGTTGGGCTGCGTACCCGTGAAGTAAACAATTGGTAAGCCTTCCCACAGACGGCATATGAACTTGGTTGGGTGACGGGCTATTGATCTTTGAATGTGACTGTCACCGCGTTGTTCAGTTCGCAGGAGAGTTGGCGTTAGTGCAGGTTCACTGAGTGCCACGGAGTTGACAGTGAATGGTGACGGTGAAGGTGGTTGTAGAGAGACGTCTGGCCTAGACAGGGCATCTGCAATGAAGTTCTGTTTGCCCTTGACGTGAAAGACGTCAAATTGCCATTCGCTTAGACGAGAAAGCTGTCTTTCCACTCTGGCAGGGTACTTGGCGATAGATGAAGTTGCGTTTCGAAGTGCGCTAACTAGTGGTGCATGATCTGTGAAAACAACAAATCTGCTACTGCCAATGATGCTGATAAAATGGCGCACTGCGTCGTGGATGGCGAGAAGTTCTCGGCGGAAAGTGTCGTACCTCGTTTCTACTGGTTGGAGAGTACGCGAGTAGAAACTGATAGGCTTCCGAACTCCGTCGATCTCTTGTTCCAAAGTGGCTCCAATAGCGAATTCAGAAGCATCTGTCGTGAGTAGAAATGGCTTTTCGAAATCTGGATGCGTTAGCATTGTGGCATTTGCTAACGAGTTGATGGCAAGTCGAAGTAATTCCTCGTCTTCGGATGACCAAGCAATGCTGGAATTTTTGCTAAGTCCTTTTCGGTTCCGCAGGTGCCTGCACAAAGGATAAAGTTGTTTTGAAAGGCCTGGAAGGAACTTGCGATAATAGTTTAGTACTCCCAGGATTTTCTGCAAATCGCTCAAAGTCCTTGGTGACTTGATATTCTTGATTGAATTCGTCTTTGACGGCAACGGTTGAATACCTTGGGCCGTGATACGATGCCCTAAGAAGTCGACGGATGAAGTTGCAATCTGCGTCTTGTCACAGTTGATCTTGAGTCCGTGGTTGGATAAGCGTGAGAGGACATTTCGTAGATGCTTTCGCATGAGATTCTAGATCTGGACTGAATACCATAATGTCATCGAGATATGACATACAATAAGCAGAGTCGTCGCGAAGTATGTTGTCCATGAATCTTTGAAATGTCTGTGTAGCACACTTAAGTCCAAAAGGCATGTAAAGGTATTCGAAAAGGCCAAATGGAGTGATGACAGCAGTTTTCTCGATATCCTCTGGTGCTACCGGGATGTGATGGTAGGCTTGTCTAAGGTCAACTACTGAGAAGAAATTGCTGCCGTTGAGTTTTTCAAGTAATGTGTTGATATTTGGAATAGGATATGCATCAGATTTTGTCACTGAATTTAGCTTACGGTAGTCTCCACAGGCTCTGTACGATCCGTTTGATTTTGAGACTAAGTGCAGTGGTGACGTCCATGAACTTTTTGATGGTCTGATGATTCCCTCTTCCAAAAGCCTTGAGAATTCTTCTTGGGCAGCTTTCAGCTTAGCAGGGGCCAGTGGTCGCTTCTTGAGTGCAATAGGTTGTCCTTCTGTGACGATATGATGCATCGTGTTGGAGACTCGCAGATCGGATTTGTTAAGATCGAAAAGCGATTTGTATTTTCGAAGAGCTGCTGATATCTCTGCTGAATGATGCACTGGGGTTGGTTGAGTGACCTGTAACTCCAAACGCTCGGAGGCAAGTGTCCAAAAGCTTTGTTCAAGTCCGGTGGAGGGGTTGATGATCTTTTGATTGGCAAGATCAACAATGAGCCGAAATTTTAGAAGGAAATCAAGGCCTATTATATTATGTGAGACCTTGGCAATGATGGAGTTGTGGGAAAATTCACGTCGTAGACCTATGTTGAGTGTGCGGTATTGGCAGCCATAAGTTGGTATGGGCTCGCCTGTAGCTGTTGCGAGAAGAACGCCTAGCGACATCTCGGCCATTGAATCACCTTTGAGAACTGAGACTGCCGCACCTGTGTCTACGATGTACTCTTCGCCAGTTTTGAAATCAAGAAGGTGCAGAAGTTCGTTTGGCTGTTTGGCCGGGTCATGCAAACAAGTAGGCTGGTGATAGCGACCGGCATTGTCTGTTTGTTTCTCTATGTGAAAAATTCGGCGTGGACGAAAAGAGTCGACAGGGATGTCGGATTGTAGTTGGCTTCTTCCCTGTGGCGCCGTTGATGCCGTTGATGTGCAGAAAGTACGGTCTTCTACTTCCTGCGCCAGACGTTTCCCGATACTGATGCACCCTTGTGCCTGCGGTCTGTTGTCCTTTCCGTCAGCTGTGGAAATTGACACTCATTCGGAAATTCTTCGGAACGACAAAGACAAACTTGGCAAGCATAAAAAACTTCTGGTGGTTATAACACCAGTTCTTTGGAGCATATTTATTAAATGATTGCGGAGATCTCGATCGCCGCCTACTATTATAATTTGACTTGGAAACGAATTTTGGTCGAGCATTCACATGATTTATCTCGGATTTGGTAATGGCCAATCCTTCTAGAACTTTGGCCATGTTCGCCACTGTTCTCTCTAAAGAGGAGATTCTATCATCTTGCGGGGGTGAAAAAAAGGATGATGGATTCACTTTGGGTTCCAAAACCCTATATTCTAACTCACATCTCTCAGATAAGTCATCTATAGAGAGAGTGTTGGGGAGCTGTCTGGCAAAGAGTTTTAATGTTTGGGGAAGATTGTTAATAAAAACAACCTTAGCCTCATGGTCAGAAATGTTGGTTTTATACCAACGTTTCCGTAATTCCCTCAGTATTTCGATGGGGCCAAGATTTGGTATATCTAACTGCGCATATTTGTTTATTATCTGCTCAGTTTCCGTGGGTCCAAGCAAGGATTCTACCTCGTTTTGTTGGCCCAAAATGGGATTAGGTAGCTTCCTAATGGCCTCAAGCTTAGGATAAATCCGTCGCTGCAATTCAGAAGGTAGTTTAGCAAAAACCTTGACAGTTTTTGATGACTGTCATAATCAGGAAACGGGGAGAAAGCGGAGTCAACGCGCATAAAGAATAGCTCACTATCTCCATCCCAAACAGGAACATCAATATCTAAAATTGGACCTGACATTTTAACAATCTTACGGGATCTTAAAAGCATAAATTTATAAGCAATATGAAAATGTATATATAAATGTATAAATATATAACGAAACGCTTACCCACAAACAGCTTCCACTGTTGCTTGATATTGTCCAGTACAAAAGGAAAAAACGAACAGAGGCCCCGATGGCCTTTGATGACAATGTATTATTATTTCAACACAGAACAGCGTCACTCCTTCCAAAAATTGAAATTGTCCCACAAACAGCTTCCACTGTTGCTTGATATTGTCCAGTACAAAAGGAAAAAACGAACAGAGGCCCCGTTGGCCTTTAGTGCCAATGAATTATTATTTTCAACAGCAAGAATAACACACTGCTTCCAAAATTTGAAATTTTCCTTTAGGGAATTATTATTATGCTCACACCACAAATTCACGAATATATGCTCAACAAAATTCCCAGAAAAACCAGGATCAGGGTAAAGAAAACGCAAATGTTAGTCGATTTATCCCAAGCAAATGAAGAAGAAAGTCAATTTATTTATACCCAAAAAAAATCAGAAAAATAATCAATATCCTGGCGCGGTCGCCAATTTTGTAAACGCCCCGGCTTCAAGTAAATGCCGTACGACGTTACAAACTCGGTTAAGGTGCTCTGAATAGAGATTAGTTACTGATATGGGGGCCCTTAAGAGGGCCTTGGCGGCGTTCGCGTAAGTTATATTTATGTAAGTTGACGTTCTGTTCCTTGGGTGGACTCTGGTTGTGGTTCCTGCTGTTGTTATCATGTGTGTTGAAGTTCTGCATTAATTGGCTCGTCTTGCTGGCTGAAGTGCAACACGGTGAGTCACGAATGTTGCCAATTGTTGGTGAAACAAATCAGTATCCAGCGTAGGTATTGACAGCCGACAGCACGCACATGTGTAACACGAGGCAGAACGTAGATACGACCAACTGATTGCATGGTAAATTACCGTGCTTAAATAGCATGCAATATGTGTACTTGCATACTATTGGTTAAACGTGGTTAAACGTGGTTAAACGGCAATTTGCTTTTTTCTCATTGGTGCAACGTAAATAAATTTGAATTTAATTTACGCAATATGTCGGCGATTGATTTGTGTCGTTACAAGAGAAATATTGTGTAAAAATAGAGTTAGACTATTTGACCTTAAATAGAACTATATTTGTCAAAATTGAACATCGTTGGATTGTAACGCGGAGTCGCGTGTTACAACAGTACGACGGCAAACTGACTAGCGAAGATCAAACCGAATTGCATATATATGCAATTCAAAATTAGATATGCGGCTCTCACCTCTAGTAGTCTTTCATATATTGTACGTTACTCTAAATCTCGGCTGCATATTTTGTATGCAGTCAGGAGTATTAATTGTTTGTAGTTTCGCCACACACATATGTACAGACAATACAATTAAACAATAATTGATTGGCATGCGGTGGTAACAATTCTTTAAATTAAGTTTGCGAACTTATAGTAAACACCAATCCCATTTTATTTAACCAGCCGTTAAACAACATAATTAAACTGCCGCTTGTCGCACGCAGTGAGGCGTTTCGACTTTCTGTGATCATCATCTGTGTACGACAGCAAACTGACTAGTAAGTCTCGTGCAATATATGCAGGACTAATAGAGGTGACGCAGCATATCTAATTTTGCTTTCCATACATATGGAATACGGTTTGATCTTCGCTAGTCAGTTTTCCGACTGATTAAATACAATGGGATTAGTGTTTACTAGAAGCTCGCAAACTTGATTTAAAGATTCCTTCATCTTTCTGTATTTTTCTTCTGATTTGTCTAATTCCTAAAATTTCATGTTGAATGTTGAGGGGAATACGTATTAGAGTACATTTTTATTGCGATACAATAAAATTTTTCATTTATATAGCCAACGCGTATAAATCCTAAATACAAATATTCCCACAACCCCGTGTACGTTCAGGAAGTCAAAATATTCTCGTTGGAAAAGTTATAAGCTTCTTGAATGTCAAATTTTCCCAATCAGAATAACTTTACTTTACTTCTACTTGAAACATCATCTCGCGGCTTGTTAGCCTGTATGCACTGTCGTGTAAATCCAAGACTTCTGATCTGTATCTGATTTAGTGTAAGAAACATTTATCTCTAGGTCTTCTAAACAGAGAATGGTCTATCGCAAATGAATCGGCTGAACTCTTATTACTAAATTGTTCACATACACCAGCCTCACCGTATTTGAGACTGGTATTCATTTTAAAACAATATGGAAAATCGAAAATAATATGCTCCGGAAATATATGCAGATCTGCAATCGAACTAGAATGCGATTATAGACCTGCAAATTCAAAACAAACTAAAATATTAGTCTTATTTGGCTTTCCAATTCCAGTAAATGAAAACGTACAATTTCTGCGAGTTTAACTGTATTAGAAATAACTTTTATAATAATTTAGATATGACGGTAGTTATGAGCATAAAAAACGACTACGCTAACGCAAACAAAATCTGCAAGAAAATAAGAAACTGGAAATTTAGAATTTATAATTTTTTATTTGGATTCTAATCACAAATGTTCTATCCAAAAGTTTTCACATAAAAAAACTTTACAATAAACAAAAAATATAACATCATATAAATATGTACAGTAAGACGCAAAATCAGCCTTAATTATCACATAAATTAAAAAATAAATTAATTTATAAAAATGGTATACAGCAGAAATTTAAATTCAGATAATTATGTACAATATCATATGAATTAATGAATTATTTCACCAAATTAGTATTTAATAATAAAAAGTTTTTAAACGTGGTCCATCCGGCCCTATAAGTATCAGGATGCTATCCAAGAGCATAATTAGATATGAGAGAGTGAAAAGAGTGACTAACATTTGTTCATAAACGGATGATAAAATGTAATGTGTGTTCAATAGAATAAAATAGCTAATAGAACTGACTCTCCAAAATATATGTTACAAATCACATGTACCTTGCTACTTTATTTAACCCAGAAGACGTACTGTTATAGTCATATCTCAGAAAGTATGTGGAACACAATGTACAAATCTAAGTACGTAAAACTTTTACAAGATCTTAGTATGATATCTTTATCTAATCCTTTTTAGGCAATTAGTAGCATTATTTACAAATATTCAAAATAAGGTTTTTTTTCTTTTGAAATGCGAGCTTTAATAAAATTCATTGTACCCTTCTGTGTTGCAAAAACAAAAAGAAATTTTATCAGACACAAGAAACGTTTCTTTCCCATTATCTCCTCAAGTATCCTCTAATGAACATATCTTTATATATAAAGTGGAAGGCAAAATAGGATAGAAATATGTTAACATAGAGAGAGTGTGATAAACAGAAACCAATTAATTGCGTACGTCACATCCAGTTCAAGCTCAATGCCTGACCATGCTTCTTCTGCTTGCATAAATCCGGCTGCAATTTATTTATCCATAAGGCTTCGTATGTGGCTAGCTCCCTTTTGTTACTGCATTTAGTAATCATTTTGAATACTACGTCTGGAGAGCATACGTGCGATGTTTCGATGATGTGTTGCGCAATTGCAGATGTGTATTCACAATTTTATTTAAAACAGGCGTTAAAGTTATAATGTTCTCTTATTCGAGTAATTAACCGTCTGATCGATCGGCCTCCGTAAGTTGATCGACAACTTGCGCATGTATATTGGTAAATAATATTTGATATCGAAATTAACGGCTATTTCTCTTTGATTGTTGGTAAAGGCAAGTGTGTTATCCTAAATTACACTCGTAGTTTAGCGGCATTAAATAAGCGTGTCAATGCTGCTTAAACTTTCTTTTGTGTTATTCGGGAACCTGTAACCCCCTTAAATGGGATGTTTAGATAGACTGTTTTATTTTCCTGGTCCGTAATACGTCTGTTTCTGTATAATTCCTTTTTTAATAATTTATTCAATTAATTGTCTGGGATAGCTATTAGACATTAAATCGTTAATTGCTTTATTATATTCATTTTCTTCTGAATCTTGACTGACCAACCTGTCAATTCTTGAAAAGCAGCCACGAACTGTTGATATTTTATATTGAAACGACACAAAGCTGCTGTAATGCAAATACTTTGCGGACCATGTTGGCTTATGGTAAATTGTTCTGTTTAATTTACCATTAGTTTCTTTCTTTAATAGTACATCTAGGAAAGGCAGACGATCATCTTTCTCGTCCTCTGACGTGGAGCCCACATTCCTATGTGCTTTGTTGACACTTTGACGCAGTGTTCGTTTTTGCGACCTGTTCTTAAGGACAAGAAGTATATCATCCACGTACCGTATATATTGAGCACATTTACTTGTCACTCTTTAATGATGTGTTCTCTAGGTGCCCTAGAAAAATCTCAGCCAACACTGGAAATGAGGGGCTCCCCATTGCCATACCACCAATCTGTTTATATATGCTTCCATTAAAACGAAAATGTACGTCTTTCGTGCATAATAAGATCAGCTTGCGTAGAGTGTGACCTGGCACCGGCGATGGTAATATGTCGTGATCTACCGTTTTGACTATAATGTCAATGGTTTCATCAATTGGAACATTTGTAATCAAAGACGTAACATCAAAAGATACCATAATCTTGTTTTTAACATTTATATCTTGAATTTCGTTTACAAACTCAAACGAATCGGCAACCGAATAATTACCTAGTAGTTTACGTAATTTTTCAAGTAAATGAACTTGCCATTTAGTGCATGAAACGGAGAATTTACAATTGCTAAAATTGGCCTCATAGGACAAAATGTTTGTATGTTTTTGGTAATCCGTACATTGTTGGCTTGAGCTTCTGTGCAGTGGTCTCATCAATTTAACCGGCAACTGTCAAAATGTTAATTTAATTTATTACTTTGCGCTCCACTTTGTCTATTTCATCTGTTTTATCGTCTTGACGTGTGAATTTTGTATTGTCCTTTAACACGTTTCCCCTCTTTTGAATGTAGTCAGTTTTGTCTATTATAACTGCGCTCTTGCCTTTATCAGCGCGTAGTATTTTGATGTCTGCATTTCTGCTGATATCTTTTAGCGCATTTAGATGTTGCTTTGTGAAAGCATGCTATTCTGCGCATTTAGACGATTTCAAATGTGAAGCCTGATCAACTAATGTAGCCTGGAACCAATTTTTTTATAATCAATACTGGTAGGTTCCAAGTCAACTGTTTGTTCAAATAGCATTTCAAATTCTGCCTCAAAATCTACATTGCATTTATTAAATGGATGTATTCCATAATTTCGGCCCATCGATAGTGCCTCCAGTGTTAGCTGATCGATTGGAACTTTTGATAATTTAAGCTCACGCCTATCAAGATCGGTCGGTATTAAATCGGTATTAAATTGTTTTCCCGCAAGCTTCTATAAGAATGTTGGTGTGACCTTCGAATCCCAATAACCTTTTCCTGCTTCATGGATTAATACCACTGTTGTCATATAGGCAATTGTCGACTATTTCACATGGAATACTGTTGCACAATCTCCTAAATGATATAGTTTTCTGTAATACAAATTGTATTCCGCTAGCAAATATGTTGCATGAGCCAGGACTAATATATTTCACAATTTTTCGCTGACAAATCCTTCTACATTGGATTTCAAGTATTAATTGCATGTACCAAGATCGGCCTAATCCAAATAATTTATATTGTTAGTTGAACATCATGCGATAACATGTTTTTCTTTATTAACGCCCAACTTTTCTAAGTATTGTTAATAATTACTTAAATCTGTCTCTCAGCAGAAGATGCACACTGAATGGCCGTGCTTAAATCCTTGATTTACTGCTGAATTTCCATTTCAAAAACATTATTAATAAGAGCAGCATGAAAGTAGACGTAATGAAATTCAGTTCTATTATCGATTTCTAGTTTTTTGGTGTTATTATAATTCGTCAACCCTTGTTTTATTAAGTACTTATTCTGATCAAACATATCTAATTTTAATTAATTCTTAGAAAAATGAAAATTTCACATTGTTAGAATCAACAAAGACAAAATGTAACCATCGACAATTTAGATTTTCTAAAATAAATAACCGTAACTTTTATAAAATACATTTGTTTAAAAAAAACTAGCGGTAACATTATATTTCAGAAAGATATCATTGTAGAGGCACCACTAATATTAGCTGATAAGATCCCATAGATGCCAAGTTAGTTTCCGCCTTGGTGTGCCTATAGGGGTCTGAAAAGTAAGTTTTCGTATCTATATCGATCAAGTTCCTGCCTACGACTCCCTGAGCTAAACTATCATTGTCCTCAAATTTAAGATTGGCCTCCAAGTTAATCACACCTAAATAAATAATTAACTAAACAAATAATAGGCGAAGAACTTTGTACTTCTTACGCAATACCGCACTCGATTATTTAACCTGGAAAGAGATTAAATGCAAAATCGATTGAAATATTAATTGATAACATGTTATATAAGAATAGAATATCTTTATTTGGATTCAAACCGCACATGTTCCATCAAATAATAAAATTGGAAAATGTAAAATATAAAAAAGTTATCACATCACATAAAAATGTGCAATTAGTCTCATGTAGATTAGTATATCTCACTAGTTGTACTGTACAATATATCAATATCAGAAAGTTCGGCTGTAAAGAATAATAGATACATCATCAAAATAGGAAAAATTAAGGTATAATTCGAGTGTAACATTATGCAAAAAAATTGAGAACCATGACTAGCAAGTGATTGTATGTATTGTTGACTAACATGATGATATAATGCATAACATTTCAATTTTAATAATACAACACTTGGAAATAAAAATCTCAAGAAATTCTGTTTCCGATAACAATTATCCTTGTCTTTTATTCAACCATGAGAAAGTATTATCATAATCAAAATAAAAAATATCAGCAGGATTGTAGACTTTTTCTAGTTCAGTAGATAAAAATTTAAAAGACATCTTAGATGGAGGCGTTTCTCTAAGCCCCTTTGGCAATTGATTATAAATTTTGTAGATTTTCGAAAAAGAGAATAACTTGCTCGCAACATTCCCCACCAAAGGAGATATTGCCAAATGTCCAGATCTAGTTCCAACTTCATGACTCTTTCTTATCGGATTCATATAGGCACCAGTCCACTGGTTCAAATGGAAAACTTTTATGCAATAGCACATCCTCCGAAACCACAAAGATTGCAGTGATACAAACTGTAATCTAGAGGCGTATATAGTGCAGGAGATAGGACTAATTTGTTTCACAACTTTTCTTTGTACAGCTTCTATCTTATTGGACAAACCCTTTTTTAATGGATTCCAAGTAGCGACAGCATATTCTAATATCTGTCTAATCCATATTATATACATTTTAAGTTTTATGTCATTCGATAAGATATTTCGATTTATTAGTTCCCGTCTTTTCTTGGCACTGCCTACTATAATTTCAATATGTCTCCCATCAGAAGCTGTACATTAAATAGTTATGCCTAAATCCTTTATTTCTTGCATAAGTTTAATCTCAAACACATCATTAATCACAGCATCATGAAAATAAACATAATGAAAGTCTGTTCTGGTACCTATTTTTAAAGCTCTCGTCTTTTTATTGTTTATTCTCAGCCCTAGTGTAATCAAATATCTACTCAAATCATACAAATCTAATGTCACATTATTTTTGGAGAATTCGACATTTTTTGGATCAATTGGGAAGATTATTTTTAAATCATCAGCGAATTTGCAAACTCGACCGTTAAGGATCTTAGTTTCCAAATGTGCAAATACGATTTTAAATAAAATTGGCCCCAAACTTGATCCCTGTGGAATTCCACTTGTTACACTTTTCGATTTTGATATCAAATCATTTAATTGATTATGCATTATTGGATTATATAAATAGTATCTAAGTAATCTAAAAATATTCGGATCAATATTCAACCTAACGCATTCAATCGCATCAAAAGATATAGAGTCAAAAGCTTTTTAGATATCTTTAAATACAATTAATGCATCTAACTTATTCTCATCTAATGTAATTACATGTTTCCACATAGAAAGCATATTAGTAGTTGTCGATCTATCTTTCGTAAAGCCATGTTGACATAAATCAAAATCAGCCGGCAACATACGTTCTATTATCTTCAAAAACGAAGGGATAATAGAGATTGATCTATAATCACTGCCGCACGTTGGCTTACTTACTTTTGGCAACGGTTTAGCTACTATCGTTAGTATATCGATTGGTAATTTCCCATTCTTCAAAATTCTATTTATAAAGTTGCAGAGCGCATTCGTAAAAGTTGAGGGTAATTGAAGCAGGTTATCAATCGAAATACAAAGGTGATCTTTTTGTTTTGTTGATTTGATTTTTAACATAAATTTTATCAATTCATCACTGTCAATAACAAGTCCTGGTTCCTGGTCTCCATAAGGATCAGGTAGTTCCATGAAATTTCTTTCATTCTGTGGATTACATATCAAATTGCCAAACACTTCATCCAAGTCACAGAGAAATTCATACTCAGTTTTATCCACAGGTAATATAAGCTTTAACTTTTCCTTATATTTACTGTAATCTGTGAGGAGTTTGTATCCTAGTCTAGGATTACTCTTTATTTTGGCCAAAATAATTCGTTCTGATCTTTGACGAATTATCAGCAGTGATGAATTAATTTCGTTATCAATGAAATCTAACCTCATTTGTTTAATACTATTAATAAGACTACACTTTATTATATTATCTCGTTTAATTCTTAGTTTACATAATTTTCTATCAATTCGTTTCGGTATGATATCCGTAAACGTCGATGTATAAAATAAAATGGATAATAAAGTTGAAACAGAAGAAACAAATTCATCAGTATTCAAGAAATAAAAACTCCCATAATCAATCAGTATACTTAATTCTCTAAAAAAAATTCCAGTTGATTCTAGAACAGTGCACGTGTGCATTTTCAAAACTTAGTTTCTGTGTTATGCCACTCAAGATGTTCCATTGTAAAATAATATGTTTGTGATCCAATTCTTTGAAATAATTAACAACATCATAACTGTGTGATTTCACCGTTTCAATTTCTAAGTATACATGATCTAAGCATTGCGAACCTCTAGTTGATTCATTTATAATCTGCTTGAGATCATGATTAGAAAAAAATTGATTATTTCACAGTCATGTAATTTATTAAAGTCACCTACCACTATATTATAGCCATGACAGTCAAAAATAGATTGAAAAGAATTGGTAAATGTTTGATCATCATATAAAGTAGCATACGGCGGTCTGTAAACCGCGGTTAAGATCAGATTATCGATTTGTATAGATAAAAAAATCAATGATAGCATTATCTTCACTAGTATGTAAAATTTTCGCATTTAATACAGATTTACTATAAATGAGTACTCCTCCACCTCTTTTATCCAGCGATCTGTCTTTTCTGAATAAAGAATAGTGAGGAATATCAAATTCGTGGTTTTCAATATCCTTGTTAAGCCAAGTTTCAGATAATATTATAAAATCAAAATCGTTACTTATTATAAAATTACACAGCAAAAAGTTTTTGTTCCTAACACTTCGAAAGTTAGCATAAAATAAAGTAAATGTAGAATACGAATTATCTAAACAATTATCGACTTTTACTGATTCAGCTTTGTTGGCTTCTTTATTGTTCGTTTCCTGGGTTTTGAGGCCATAATTCTTCTCCCCCCGCTGTCCACAACATTTAGTAATGATACATCGTTTTTTGATGTTGCAGTCTTACTCGATAGATTCCCTTGATCAGAGGTTGACGGCTTCCGTTCCTGGTTGTTCTTTAACTTTTTTGCTTTTGCCAACTTCCGTTGGAGAAACGTTTTGTCCCGTTCAATAAATATGGTGTGAAAACTCGAATTCTCATCTTTCTTTTTATTGATAGACTCTATCTGCATATTTTTTTGGCCTTTTTGATAATTTTACAACTACTGGCCTTGGACGATCTGACCGTTTCCCCACCCTATAGCATTTAGCAATGTCAGCATGCGTCTCTTCTTTGATTAAAACATTTAATTTCTCGAAATCTTTTACGTCGGCATTTTCATCAAGATTAAATAAAACTAACTGATCTTGTTTGCTGTTCCGCGCTGAGACTTCGTTCGCTAATTTATTCAGTATTTCTTCACCTGATGATTTGTTTTTAACTGGCGTGTCGCCTTCCACTGTTATATCAGCCAGTTCAATCCATGGCAGAACATCTGTCTGTAATTTGTCTAACTTCATATGAACTGCCTCAGTCAGTTCAACAATACGCGCGCTTAAGGTTTCATTATTCTTCCCCGCTTGTTCCAATTTCGTCGCATTCACAACAGCATCATTCTTCAATTTGGACATTTCATTTTTTAAATAGTTGTTTTCTTCCTTCAACACCTTCATTGAGTTCTGAAGGTCCATAATGATTTTTTCAATATCAGTATACGACAAAATCGGAGCCATTTAAAACCGCGCGAAATATTGTTATTGAGATAAAATGAGAACAATTATAGTTTTTAAACCATATACAAATTCTGAAAGTTATGGTTTAGTACTCTTGGCTCTGAGTAAATTTTGGACAAAGTTGTTTTATATTAAAAATTTGCCATATTTTTATAGAGGATTCACAAAAGCTTATTTGACGTTTGACATTGTGTAAGATTAATCAATGGCTTGACATTGAATAGGATTTTTATAACTTTTGTTTCAGGGCATACCTTTTATTATTAAGAATTAATATTTATTGTTATTTTGTATGCTTTAACTTCAATAATTTCTACGTCCAGTAATTAATGAAAAATAAGAATGAAAATTATCGATTTGATAGTATGTTCGTAAAAAATGCGTGCATAGTTCAGAGATATTTGTGAATTTTAAAATTAAAAGAGCATTGCGATTTGTTTAGCTGGGTAGGCATTTTACATCTTAAGATTTGACAGTGTTTTCATGTTAAAGTAAGATTTTTACAGAGAAAACAAGTGATCTTCTGTTTTGGTGTAGAAAACTAGCATAATAACATATTAAGTGGATAAATTGCTTAACGTTCTAAGTGGTAATTAATAAATCTAGTTATTTTTCTAATGAACAAATAACCCACAGTACGTACACTAGCTATAATTATCAAAGTATATGCTCAAAGATTAAAGAATCAAAGTGTTTATTTCTCTTCATCGAGTAACGTTACCTTATTGTGTTAATATTCCTGTATCTACGGTCAATAAGTTGATAGGTATCCAGAGAAATATGAATTGATCTTAAATCTTAGTAAACACAATTTTTTGTTGGTCTTCTGTTGATATAAAGAATATAATAATATATTTTGTTCTTTGTAACATATTTATAATACGTTTATGCGTCAAAATGCAATCAACATTTCTCAATTCAAACTAAAAATGCATAAATTTGGCTGCACTAAATTGCAAATATTATCTTAGGTGCTGTCTGAAGCCATTGTCACTAGTTCGACGCTATCTGAAAAACAGAAAGAAGACTTTTTTTGGACAAAATCCCTGCATATTGCCAAAAAATAAGAGCTGGATGAAGGAGATAATAATAAAAACCACATTGTAGAGTCTACATTGAGTTAAAAATATAGAAATATCTAAAGAAAAGGAGATTTGCCCTCTACTTAAAGCGCAGCCACGTGTTGTTTATGAACATTTTAGAGTTAAATACAAATGATACATTTTATAAGTACGGAGTACTTAGAAAGATATAGCGTAATAAGACAACAACTACATTGGATTAACGATACCAAACAAAGACTCAAGTAAGTATGTATTAGGTGTGCTAACCTAGTAACATATTGGTTCAATTCAGTGCATCATACACAATCAGTATAAGAGTAATGAACGGAAAGTATATCCTAGCGCACATTTGTTTTTTCAGGCGATTGGCGATCATCAGTGAAGGAGTTTTCGGTATTACGCCCCCTTTTTAAACTCACTATATTTATTTTGGTCAAAGAAATCGCGGAATAATAGGACGGTACGAAGCTCGGCGAACTTCGCAAACTCGCACAGTGAAGCTAACATCACGCAAGTCAACGACAATGTGCGACTTGTAAATCGCTAACTCACACTATATAATATAGCATACTGAGTCTGGTAAAGGATACTTCAACACTATTGCTTATTCTGGAAACAAGAACCTGATACTAAATATTTATTGTACCGAAAAGGCGCATGATGTTCGCCAATCATTCATGGGTTACTTGTCGCAGCCAAAGATACCAACCCTGATGGATATCACTCGCATGCTACAGTTCACCAAAATTGGAGAACGAAAACGAATTTGGCACCAGTTGGCTCCATATCCACTTCCTAGCCTTTGATCAATATCAGTTATCAATATTTTGGTGGCCATGACATCATTCAATTCAATAGCGCCAAACACCGTCGTCAAAAACATCTCAATTAGACATGCAAATGCATGAGGTGTCATGAACCCAGTAACAAATTAGTTCAGTTGCGACCATGAAGGACAAACCCAAAAGGCATACTGAACGGAACATGAATCATGCACATTCGTTTCGTGCTCTACTGGCGACTCATCAGTAGGAGCTTTATGATATCCTTAAATCACCATATATTTTGGTCAAAGAATGAATAATATATCGGTACTGCTCCATAGCGTGTTAGTATCCTTCATGTTATCTGGCATATATATTATGACAGCGAGTTAGCGTTAGCTTTCATTGTCGCTGACCTTGCAAGACGCCAGCCCACTGGTTTGTGAGGTTTACATTCGCCTTATATGATCAAAACCGATCGTCCATCCTTTCTAATCCCAAATTAGCGCAGCATTGTAACATGGCAATCAATGGCTCTACTGATGAGTCGCCATAAGCAATTTGAAACGAATCGTGTACGAGATTATTCTTTCCGTTCATGCTGCCTTTGTTTATCCTTCTGGTCACAACTGAACTTTAATTTGTTACTAGGTTCGCAAACCTAATACATAATTTCAAGAGACGAATCAGTTGCGTATACCCAATTTAAAAATGTTTAATTTGAAATACCACATGAACCCAGAAACGCGTCAAGCAATTTCACGCGTGTTTTATTTTACAATATCTTTTACTGAAAAGAATTTTTAAGCTTGTTTTTTCAGCACCCGACATTTTATTTTAAAAATGAAATAAAACAGACGCACAAAAAACAATATTTTTAGGATTTCGAATTTTTAAGAATATTGACTCAGTATTACACAATATCCAGACAAATTTATGATTCTCAGGAGTTCGCAACCCTGCACGTTCCAAGTCTGAATTATTAACGTCGCACATACTGTTCCTGCAATGATTATTATATTTAGCCTTCCATTTAACCTCGCTTCAGGCTTTATCGGCGCTCGGTGGAGCTAAGAAAGATCTTATCTTGGTCTACATATTCATACCAAAATCTTTTTGCTCGCATTTATTTTGATTGAGCAAGTATTAACACTGACTTAATGTTTCTAATAAGTTTGAAGCAACGTCAAAGCGTAGCAATTTCATTAAATGATGTGTTCAAATCACATTTATAAGCTGTAAATATTCTACCAAGGACCTGTAGCACAGCTTGTCAAGCACATCCAAAATCATCGAAATTTCAATTACTGTCATAAATATCAATCACTATTGTTCGTTTCATGTACTCTCTTGATCTTGTTAATATGATTAATATTAGAAAATCGTTTTTGATATAGGCACTTAAACATGCCACCACAAATTAATCCATATTAAGATTAGTTTCGGGTTCATGGAATGAAATATCTAAGAGTTTATTGCCACAATCCATCCAAGATTAACGAATCAACAACATGTCTACTAAAAGCATCAGCTCAGTGGTCCATCAGCACTTGAATATAGCCTTGGTGTTATTTCTTTCAGAATGATAGCAAAGTATTAGCTTATGAAGTAGAAAATGAAGGCAAGACTTCAAACGGAAATTAGATGAATGGAACAAATCCAAGCATTCAATCCAAAGTTCTAAAATTTGCATTTGTTTTCAAACAAGCTTTTATGGCTCCATTTAGCGTCGCTTTAGCCTATTGGTAGGTAAGATCGTTTTCAAACCAATTGCGTTTAATTAATTATAAATTATAGAACAGAAGATTACACTACTAACACTTGACCGCTTCACTTAATTTGGCGGTTTGTATTCATTGATCTTTATTATGGTTCTTTATGGTGCTTAAGCTCAACGGACTATGGCCGTAGAAATGACATGGCATTGATCCTACTTTGCTTTAATTATGCTTAGTGCAACACCAGAATGATCATTTTGTTAGTGAACAAGGAGAAGATATTTTAAAATTGAAGTTTGTCATTTTGATTACAAACGTCTGTTTTACATTATTTACTAACACTGCCATTGATAATGCCATTTTGTATATATGAAAAAGCATCCATCCAGTAGACTGTCACATTGAGAACTTCCTCCAATTAATTTTCGCCTATGAGGTTTTATTGCAGATTCTTCTAAATGAAGTTAGCTTAATAAAGCTTCCTTTATCTAAATCACAAGTGAAAACCCATATTTAACCTGGTCGCGTAAAATGTAGCAACGACGCGTTGTACCTGAGCCAACCTTTATTCTAACGTGGTATTCGAAAATCAAAAACAGGTACTCCAATTAACGTTACTACAACCAAAATTAATACAGTCATAACGACTGTTTTAGCTGATATGAAGTGACTTTAACAATTTGGAAAAGAACTATTTTATTGCTCGTTTAAGGCTATTACACCACGCGTGAATGACATCACAAAAATTGTGCGGTTGACCCTTATGCTGAAATAAACTATTTTATAAACTTATTTTAACGGTAAAATATTAGAAATTCATGCTAATTGATTTTAATTTATGATATGATATTATCCAAAATCACTCTTCATTTGGCATGAATTGTTTATCTGAAGCCAACTTAACAATGGTCAAGGGTCGATTTTTTTGGGAAATTTTTTGCTGATTAAATTGTTTCAATCTAATTGCTATGATAAAGTGTTTTTCGATAGATTTATAGTTACTAAGTTCTGGCCTATACCGCTTGACCTCTCCTCTCTATTTTATTTATAAAATTCAAGCTAATTTAGATCGAGTTTCGTTCGTCCATTGCAGGGATTTTGAATTGCTTCGGAACATATTAGTAAAACATATCACCTGACACTTAAAAAATGATTTCTAAATACATGTCCCATTGAGCGTCCACTTATTTTCAGAAAAATAGGCATTTTGTATGATTGAAGGAAAAGGATTATTTATATACAGAAAGTTCTTGCTCTTGTTTAGAAAACCTATCATGACATTGTCTCAAAGCACTGATGTTTGGGCAGCGGTTCCGTTTTGCTTCTAAATCTGAGCTTTTAATCCTACTCACATAATAATCATGCAATTTTCAGCTTGTTATTGTTGAATCAATTTTATTTTGGTTAGCTCTTCTTGTATAGAGCCCATATGGCATCCATTTGTACCATAGTCTCCAAACCGAACCATCCATTAAATTGTTTGCTGATAGGAACAGATAACAAAGATGCCACATGATAGGAAGTAGCATTGAAATTGATTATGATTAGCCCAGTTGTGATATGAAAATTTTCGACAACAACTATTAAAATTTAGTTTCATTGAGAGCACCATTATATCTCAGAAGGTTTTTGAATTTTAAAATTGATGATCTCGAGAATCTGGCGTGTTTTGTCTTCGCAAAACAACAAGATTAAAATCGTCGTTTTATTAAGTTTTCAATTCTTTAGATGAAATATCTGAGACAAACTTGGTAGAACTTTTTGGCAACACTGTGTTTATTTCAGGTGGTTGCAAGAATATGAGATTGAAAAAAAACTGATAGTTCAGCCCAAGCTCTCTGGTGCTGTAGATAAAAGGTCTCACAAATGAAACTAGCGCTTTGTTTTCTATTTAGAGATGGTATAGTAAAGTCCAGTAACAGTTAGTAAATCCGCGGCTCCGCCTAAACCCAAATCGAGTCTATAATTTGACAAATATAAGAGAACAGAACAGATGAGAACAGAATATCTTTATTTGGATTCAAACCGCCAATATTTGTGTCCATCAAATTAGGTCTTTAACGGTTTTTACGGCTAATATTTCCTACTTCGCGATTCTTAGCAAAACAATCCCTGTTTAGTTTATACAAAGCTCATAAATCATCGATTTGAATCATAAAATGAATCAGTAATTATTAGGGTTTTGTTTTGGGCGCACATGACACTCATAATTTATATTATATGCTAACAATGCGTAGTAGATTTTGTGTCTCGATGATCAAACACTGATCATCGAAGGAAGATGCTCTAATCTATTTTTACACAACTTTATAGTTCAACATGACTACTGATCAAACATCAGGCGTTTCTCAATCCCTTATCCGAATCCAATAGTTCAATGGATTTCTTGTATTTCTAAACATCCAAACACGTTAAACGGACTAATTGGTTTGCAGTGGTGCTCTATTATGACTTTAGTTTCATACACGACTTCTCCATCAACGATTAATGATAATTATTTATTTGAAAAGTCTTTTTCATCAATTATCAGAGACTTTCGAAACCTTAATTTGTTTAATTCGTCCGACTTATATCCGTAATTTTTTCAATCATTTTCTTATATAATCATCAAATGATCTGTTGATTAAAGCCATTGATTTACTTTTGTATTTGGACATTTAATTTGTGTTTGACAATATATTATCTTTTTGCCGTGTAGATACCGTCAATCATTAACTTTAATTGATTCATAATTGGCAACATAACATTTGGCTAAACGTCTGATAATGATGATATATCCTCCACCCACTAATGTTAATCGGGAACAGCAACACCTGGAAAACGCAGTACTGGATAATATTACTAAACAGGCATGATACCACCATAAACCCATCAACAATAACTATTAAACCCTCAAATGTTATACATTTAAAAATGACAACTCAAGAAATCAATTTTTTTCTGATCATTAGTGGTGTAATACGGAAATTGAAATGGCAGTCTAAAGTTCATGGTGAAAGATCTCGATACACCGTGATTGGCTTTAATTTTATCAATGGTCGAAGTGAGCAGGATTGTGTTCAGTCACGTTATATATTTGAAAATTGACGATCTTTGAGAATCAGTGTGTTTCGATCATGTGTACACTAAAAGTGAAATTGTAATTCCACGCTTAGGCCCATGTGAATCTTGTGATCGTTCATCTTATACAAGATCGACACCAACTCATTGTTAACGAAGTTCAAAGTTATGTTTTAACTTGAAAATTTGACGATCTCGTGAATCTAAGCTTTCAACGCCACACCATATGAAACGGCAGTCCATACGTCGAAGTTTTGTAGAGATTAAAAGATCCACAGAACTCAGACCGGCACAAATCTCACTTTGTTATTGTATCGTAGTTCAGGTAGATTTGCGAAGCTGTTCTTATCAGACATCCGGAATCAGAATCGCTTTTTCGGTCTGTACAAATGTACCTAGATTGAAATAGTATTTTGTCTATGTTCTGGTGTTTTAATTGAAAGAAATCGAGTATCGTATAGTTGAAAGCATAATTTTAGGTAATGAAGCTTATTTAGTTGAACTTTGACTATTCTCTAACATAAATGAAATATAGATTATGTTTAGATTGAATCAAAATCTCAGTTGAACTACTGTAACCGTTTGAATCAAAGAATTGCTTTCAATGGATGATGAATTAGCTGAATCTGTGTGGCAAATTATTGGCAAAAGGCAGCCAAGACAATCACAACATGAATTTGAATGAACAGTCTAGAGACTGGAACGAGAAAGCATCACGTTTGCTTGGATAGTGAGTGAATTTGATCTTTCTAACAAACTTCAAAATCAAACAAACTAATATCGAATTGAAAATGATTTTGTTTCAAATCGCTCATTTTATTAACGAACCAAAAAGCACAATCGCCAATGAAAGGAAAAAGATCGAAACTTCATCAAAATCAATCAATCGAACATCATAACCTAAGATTAATTTTAGATTCAGTTAAAGCAACTGATCACAAAGTTCCGCAGCTCAAGGGCACAGGGTTCATGCGTACTCGTGAAGAAATGGTAGATCAGATAAAGCTTAGAGTTTTAAATCGTCCATCTCACTAATCAAACAAATCGATTTTGTGTCAGTGAAATTGTGGCGTAATTTTAAGCGTTCTTGTGGTTCTAAATCGACTAAACCACTTGAGATAAAGATTGTTGACTCCACAGCAACCAAAGGTTCTCAACCGTGTCACGATTCTGCGGTTCAGCGCGTTTTGTGGATTTTTGCAACTATGAACGAATGTTGCAAAACCTTATGGTGCTGGATATGTTTTGTGACCGCACATTAAAATCATAAGTCATATTGCCGCTTAGTAATCGGAGGAATTATTCGGAGGTGTATGAGCTGACATCTAATGTTTACATTTAATATATTACGTATTTACGGTTTGATTCCTCACTAATGTTTTGTCGTTGTACCCTTGTCCAGATCATGGAAGGTCGAAACGCATCAGTATTTATAACTGACTATAGTTTTGCTATATTTTTCTGCAAAAATAATACTAATGCGACCGCATTGAAATTCTATTCAAGTGTAATTGCTTTTGAGGACCTCCATAGAGGAACGCCGTAATATCCAATTGTGCCTTCCTTTTCACGTATTAGGTTTGATCCTCGTTAGTGATTTGTGCCATCATTCTGATGACATCATGATTTTGATGCTAGCTAACTCCTGATTTAAAATAACTATTATAACCACCCGCGCAATTATTGATTGCTTAAATATTATGCTCACCTGCAGCTCAGGCAAAGCTTTATTATATTAACGGTTCTGCGTACTGCAAGTCACTGTATTATACATCTCATTCGCATCAATTTTTGGCTACGATGTATTTCATTAAATATAGATTTGCAAGTTTATATAAACAATTTTCATATGTCTAAATACGATTAGCAAAACACGACGCCTTCTGAATCATTAATGCAAAATGATTTTAGCAAGAATTTGGACCACCAATACGCAATCAAATTTTACTTTAGGTACACTTTCATGAGATTCGAGACTGATCATTTTTACCTAATCGACCATCTCTCTGTCAGTTTTTCACTGGATTTCTAAAGCCCATCCATAATTTATTTGCAACATCATTTTATAATGGTAACGAGATTTTATCCATTTTCAAACCGCGCAATTACAATAAACATAGGTGCGAGACGTTGGGCTACTGAAGAAAAAACAGGATCCGATGAGATATAAATCATAAAGCCTTATTAGGGTCTCCTTATGACAAAATAAGGTGGTAATCCTCGTGACAGTTTGTATATTAGAGTATGATGTACATTTGTCATTCTAGTCACGTCTTGAGCAACGCACTACGAAAAAGCTAAATTGAGGTCGGCATGCGCCAATAAAGCATGTCCATGAATCTTAGTCTTGTTAAACCTCTGGCATTGAAAATCCAAAAATGGCTATGACACTTGAAGAAATCCATTAATGATGGGATTGATCACGCACGACCGATCGCACACAAACAAAGACCAGACTAACATTGGCTAATTAGCTGGGCAAAGTGTAGTAACGTGGCATTGCCGGACTAGATAGAAGTTCAGCAGAGCAGGCGAAAACCAATCATGTTACATATTAAACATAGTCGCTATAAGTGCATCAGTGTCATATTGAGATAGATGCCAAGTCCTCGTAATTTATCAACGACAGCACGCGTCCTCATTTGTCCAACGTATTTTATATTGAATTTATTTTTGACGATATTTTAGCAAATTAATTTGAGCCGTCGCACCAGTTTATAGCGAACCCAGATATTCTTTGAATTGAATTTCAATGTTTCTAATAGTTTAAAATCGTTGGTATCAATCCTAATATTTCGTTTGTAAAATGAAATTAAAAATTTCAACGTCAAATTCAATTTAATAACGAATTTTCTGGTTGCCGACCAATGACGCGCAATTTGTGTTGCTCATCTTTATAAACACGGTGGTATTTTCATCACGCAACTACTCTGCTTCACTAGTACTTCTGCCCTGTGCTGTACGGTGATTATAGTGCCCCATACTTGATTAATAAAGCCCACCGACTTCGACTCAATGATCACAAGATGCTCGTTTACAATCAATCACACTTCAAGATACCATTTAGTCGTCGCGTGGTCGATTATATATTAATTGGATTATAATATTTGTCGCAAAACTAATATGAGTGCTACTCGTGATTCTTCTAATAAGACAATTATCGAGCTTTCTTGAACAAGTAGTGCTCACCGTGAGTAATTTGGTTTCCTTTGGCTAAATCACATAATAATTCCGGCGCATCCGAAACTGAAGGAACGCCAAAGACCAACCAGAGCTTTCGAACTCAAATGTCGATCATACAACATAGACACAGAAAATCACTAAAATCTTCGGTATTTGATTTGAAAAATGAATGTCGGCCTGATAATGGCCACCACAGTAACTTCTGTCATTATCGACTGCTTTTTCTATATTGTGAAACGTCGCACGGCATTTACTCTGGCGCTTGGCGAGCACAAATTGTCGAACAAAGCTAGATTTTGATAATATACAGTTTTAAATATATATATTATCAAACTTTAATAAATTATAAATAAATATTGTCTTTTTTGTTTTATTATTATCTCTGAGAATTGAGACACAGACGACACACAACTGAACCAATTCTGGCCTCACCTGTAGTGGATATTTCTTAATCGAGGTTCTCTGAGTTTATTCTTCTTTTCCTGTTTTAATCAGCGAAACGATCAGCCCAGCAGTTCCATTGTTCAAACATCTCCTCCTGCCACTAACTCAGCTAAAATTTTGGCAGTAAATTTGACTCCTATTTTGTAGTTTGTGATCTTGCTCATTGCATATATCGCCTAAATGGTTATCTGATCTTAGTTCTATAAACCAGAAGTAGATTTGTAAACGCTTTCAGCTAATATCTTTAAACATTACTTATAAGGTAGTAATCAAGTTTAAATTATTATTCTTTATAAATATCAAATCCATTTATGCATTTTTATGTCTTATGTGGCACTTTCATAAACATGAATACCCTGAATTCCTAATTTAGCTCAGTGTCCATTCATGGTCCTATAACTAGAAACAGTTATTAGTCTATCCAAATTTGAGATTTATGTTTAAATGATTTGAATATGATTCTTGAAAGAATCAGTCAGTTACCTACAGGACACATGTTACCAGAACCAATTGATTGCAACTTATCAATCGAGACCACCCTGTAATTTTGTCTAACGATATTCTAAAAGGTGAGGTGCTTTAATCACCAAAAGTACTAATTAAGTGAAAATTTTGAATCTATAATTTTAATCTTTTCTTCCGGATGCAAGATTATAACAACCATCACCATGATAAACCGCTTTCGATGTTGATAAATTGTACAGCACAACCAATCGTAATATATTTATATGGATGTGATATCTTTTTATATTTGTACATTTTCTAATTTTATCATTCATCATGTTCACGCATGGTTGAACTAAATAAAGATATTCTATACTATTCTATTCTTTTGTTCGGAGAATTTATCAAACGTATGTCAGTTTCCTGCCTTAGAAGACCACAAACAACAAGAAGACATTTTCCGTTCTTCTTGTACAAATTTTCAAACACTTTTAGCAGCAGTTTATATTTACTTCATTCGTCCACGCAGAATATGCTACATAGACAGAAAAACTAACAACTCCATTCGCAATGATCAGCCTATTTGTCTACATGACCCGGCCAAACAACACAATGAGCTCCTGCCTCTTCTCGATTTCAGAACTGGCGAAAACTTCATCGTTAACACAAGTGCAGCAATTTAAATTCTCAAAGGTGATTCCATGGCAAAAATATCAGATGGCGTTTTACTTGCAACAGCTACAAGGGAGCCTATTCCTATTTATATATGCCGGCATCGCACACTCAACATATGTTTACGACGAAAATTTTCTCTCAACTTCATCGTCGCCAAGGTCTCACACAACATAATATGAGTTGTTTTCCTGTTGAAATATCTGATCAGTGTTATTCTTGTCAATCAAAAGAACATTGACCCCACCACCGGACTTGAGCAATTGTTTTAGACACATTCCTCCGACCGTTTGAAGTTACAGGTCATCTAGCCAAACACAGTGCATCATTCGGCAGAGATATCAAAAGTTCTTCGAGAACACAAGTTGTTGTTTAATCTCAGCAGATCAGAGCTACCAGTCTCTAACACGATGTACCGTGTCATCACAGCAGGACAACCTATTGCACTCAAAAAGCGACCATTAGTCTCTTCTAAACTGAAAGCTGCCCAAGAGGAAACTTCAAGGCTTTTGGAAGAAGGAACCATTAGAAGACCAAAACTTTATTGCGCGTCACCACTGCATTTAGTCTCCAAATCAAACGGATCGTACAGAGCCTGCGGAGATTACCGAAAGTTAAATTCAGTCAAATCTCGATGACAATGGTTTCCTATCTAGACCTAGAATCTCATGCCAAGCATTTACGAAATGTCCTCTCGCATTTATTCAACCACGTACTCAAGATCAACTGTGACAAAACGCAAATTGCAACTACATTCATGGATTTCCTAGGACATCGTATTACGCCACAAGGTATTCAAACTTTGCTGTCGAAGGAAAATTCTATCAATAATATCAAGTGACCAAAGGCTGTAAGTGAGCTGCAGAAAATTTTGGGAGTTTTGAATTACTATCACAAATTACTTCCCGGCTTATCAAGAGAAGTTTATCCGCGTGTAGGCACCTGCGGAATCGAAGAGAAATTAGCAGGAAATCCATCATTTCTTGGTCGCCTGAAGACGAGGAAATACTCCGTCTTGTCAACAACTCGTTAGCAAATGCTACAATGCTAACGCATCCAGATTTCCAACGACCATTTCCACTTATAACAGATGCTTCTAAATTTGCTATTCGGGCCAATTTGGAACAAGAGATCAACGGATTTCGGAAACCTATCAGTTTACACTTGTGTACTCGTCAACCAGTAGAAACCAGATACGACATATTCGGTCAAGAACACCTCGCCATCCACGACGCAGTACGACACTTCATCAGTTTCATTAGCAGCAGCAGATTGTTTTATTTCAGATCATGCAACATTAGTTAGCGTACTTCGAGACGCGACTTCAAATGTCGCAAAGTGCCCTGCCAGATTAGAAAGACAGCTGTCACGCATGAGCGAATGGCAATTCTACATCATTCATATCAAGGGCGAACAAAACCTCATTGCAGACGGAATTTCTATGCCAAACGTCTCGCTACAACCTCCGCCTTCGCCAATCACAGTCAACTCTGTGACGCCATTCCTCCTGTGAACAGAACAGTGCGGTGACACTCAAATTCAAAGATCTGTTGGTTGTCATCCCACCAAGTTCAAATGCCTATTCTGGGAAGGTTTAACTATTGCTTACTTTATGTATGCGCAGCCCTACAAGCCAGTTCTGCCTACCAGTCTTCAAAGAAATGTTTTCGAATTAATACACTCAAATTCTTACCCAGGAAGCAAGATGATTTTCGGACTTTTTACAGGACGTTTCTGGGGTCACAGGGTCAGGCAGAACGTTAAACGATGTGTGCTTGAGTTTGCTATTTGCCAGAAAAACGAGATCACACGGCACACTCATTCGAGGTTGCAAAAATTCACAAAAACTTCACGCCTAGTCATCGTCCACATCGACATTATTCATCTGAAAACGCTTCAAGGTTTCAGCTACCTTTTAACTATGATTGACGGATTTACACGATGGCCTGCGGCTTTACCTTAGCATCATTTCTGCAGACGAAGTCACTAACGGTTGAATCTCTGCATAGATTACACATTATGGTGTTTTCAACGAGGTCATCACTGGTAGAAGCACTTGTTTCTCATCGGATCGTTTCAAAATAACCCTGCGGTTCATGGAATTCACCTTACGCCAGACGACTGCCTACCATTCCAAATCTAACGTTATGGTAGAAAGAATGCATAGGGAACTCAAAGCAGCTTTGGCATTCTCGACCATTAATGGCAACTGGTTTGATGCATTACATTTAGTACTACTTGCTAAGCGTTCCAGTACTCGTGAATCTATTGAAACTTCTGCGTCACAGATCTTGTATGGCATGAACCTACACCTGTATAGTCAGCTCCCATGTCTACTACCCGCAAAGCTTGTTGACTTTGAACAGCAGCCGAGACGTATATATTGTCCATTCTTCGTTCACCTGCAGCTCCACAGCTGGAAGAGAATATTCTTTCGTAACGACGCTGCTCATGCCACACTAAAAACAAAGTAGCGCATCTCAAGCTCTACGTGCATGCAATCTAAACCGAACAATATATTTGTTTCCATGACATATAAATGATAATATTTTTAGATGAATTTTTCGTTAGTCTACGTGTCAAATGTTAACTTTTTGCGCATCACTTGCGCCCTATTTCACGCAACATGATCGTTATGGATCTACATGATTCATAACCTTTATCACACTTAATTCTCTCATGTGGTATAACCAGCTGCTCTTAGCTAACAATTTTGCAGCACTTTTGAACAGTTCTTTGATATTATGCAATCTCTTCAGCAATGTTTGCGTTCAGTTTTTGTCGTTGTAGAACGTTTAATATATATATATATATATATATACCTATATATATATATATATATATATTTAAATTGTACTCATAACGTGGCTCACCTATGCTCACACTGCCCTTTTTTAAATGACCAGCTACCTATAGCTAACGCCTTATTTAGCAACATTAAGTAGTCATCGGTTTCATATCATGGTACAGACCACTTTCAATGCATATCTCAACTTCATCATTTGCACAGTGTACGCTCTACAAATATCAGGACCAGAACGACGAGCATACACTAGCTTCTTGTGTCGTTTTCCAACTCATTGTTGGCGATCCAGCCTGCCCAGTTTGTAACTTAAGCCTGGCCACTTCAGTGGCAGTCTATTTAGCCATTTTCACTCTGCGGCTCTCATAACCTCACTCACTATTCTATTTCACTTCACGCGCTATGTCCGGCTACCAGAGCTAACGATTTGTGTATCTATTCCTAGCGGTTACTTGGTTTCATGTCATTATTAAAGCAATCAACAAGCATGAACAGCCCAGCATTTGCTGCAAATATTTTATTAGCTATAGGCAGAATAATAACTAGTTGACTAACTAAGTTCAAACTCTGCCCTACATTACCTATCAAGCCTCGCTGAGATGATTTTTTTTATTTTTCAGAGAGGAAAGGGATGTAACGGCTTTAAATACTTCGCCGATATATTACCAAAATGAAATTTAAATTTCATTACGCGGTACCAGTAAAAAAGTGAAATTTACCGTTGACCAACAGCGTGCGACCTTGCAGTTACACACACACACACTTATATATATATATATATATATATATATATATATATATATATATATATATATGGCTATATTGATTGTATGCAAGCAATTCATGCCAGTCATTTCCGTTTGCTGGCGCTCTATCTACTTGACCGTTTACCTACACTAATTTCCCGACTTGCGTTTATCACACTGTGTCAGCTAGTCACTTGGACATTATTTACGCCACTCTTCATGTTGCTGTACTGCTAGTCATACGTGAATGATTATTTTTTAATCGGACTTCCAACTATGCCTGCAACTACGGTGTTACCGCAGAGCTTCAACAAGACAATTCTGTGCCGCTGAACAGCAGCTCACCTCACTGGTTTCGACAACTCTATTTATCCCAGTCCATCCGCACGCGGAAAACCAGCCAATCAATTGGAGCCGGCCTCAAAGTACTTATAGATAATACAAAACTATCAAACTTTCTCGGGAATAGTCGAAGAATGCAATTTCGGTCCTAATTAAGGCCACACAAAAAACCATTTTTATATTTAAAAAAGATATTGTGTAGCCTCCGTAATTGCTTAAGAACAATTCGCCGACATATTGCGTAAATTAAATTCAAATTAATTTACGCGGCAACAATTAAAACAAGCGAAATTTGGCGTTAACCAATGACGTGCGAGCTTTCAATTTCAGGCGTATAAGCATGGTGAATTTACTATGCCTATCAGTGTTCCGTTTACCTTCTGCGGCGCACTAGGTGTGCGTGCTGTCTACTTTCATACTGACTTTTCACCTACGCTGATTTCTGGACTTGCTTCACACACAAATTCAATTTAAACCACGCCAATCCCAACGCTGCACAAGTAGTGAGACGGAGGAACAGATTCTTATTTGACATTCAGTTGTGCCAGTCACCACGGTTCTATCGCAGATCTTCAACGAGACAATACTCAGCCTGTATACAGTCTCTCTTCGCTTATGTCAACGGCACAACAAAAAGAACACCAGCCAGTCAACCAGAGTCGGTCTCAACCGTTTGGGAGTATTTATAAACACTGCTAAACTAACTTTCTCGGCATTTGCTGAAGAACAGTTCCTGGTCCTAATAAGGGCCCCTATTTGTACTTATTCTCAGCTATCTTGGCATCTAACTGACTTTGTGATGTCTTACGTATTTTACTTGAAGTCTGCGGCATTTAACTTATGTGTAACGACACAAATTAATGGCCGACATATTACGTAAATTAAATTCAATTTTATTTACGTTGCAACAATGATAAAAAAGCGAAACTTGCCATTTAACCAATAGTGTGCAAGTAGGCATGGCATGTTATTTAAGCACGGCAATTCACCATGCAAGTCAGTTGTTGCAATTGCATTCTGCTTTGCGTAACGCGTGTGCGTTCTGTCGGCTGTCAATACCTACGCTGTTGATTTGATAGTTTCACCAACAATTGGCTACATCCGTGACTCATCTTGTTGCGGTATAACCAGCGGGACGAGCCAATTAACTGCCGAACCTGAACGACGTTATCCATATCGTGATTAAAACTCTACAAGAAGAAGAACAACGGCCAGAGTCCACCCAAGGCTCTAGAACATCTTCACACTCTGAACAATTCAGGAGAACGCATTACCAGGCCCTCTTAAGGGCCCCACATCAGTAACAAATCTCTATTCAGAGCACCTTAACCGAGTTTGTAACGTCGTACGGCATTTACTTGAAGCCGGGGCGTTTACAAAATTGGCGACCGCGCCAGGATATTGATTATTGTTCTGATTTTTTTTGGTATAAATAAAATTGACTTCCTTTTTCATTTATTTGGGATAAAAATCGATTAACATTTGCGTTTTTTTATCGTGATCGTGGTTTTCTGGGAATTTTGGATATATATTGGTCGATTTATGTTGAATTTTTTTTGTGGGTATAATAATAATAATACATTGGCATCAAAGGCCAACGGGGCCTCTGTTCATCTTTCCTACGTACAAAACGGCACCGTACGTACTCGACAGGCTCAATTGCGGATTTTTGGAAGAAGTTACTGTGACGTGCTTTTGTTCTGCGCTCATACACCTGTGGAAGCTTTTTGTGGGTAAGTGTTTCGTTAAAGTATATTTATATATTTTCATATTGCTTATAAATATATGCTTTTAAGATCCCGTAAGATTGTAAGAATGTCAGGTCCAATTTTAGATATTGATGTTCTTGTTTGGGATAGAGATAGTAAACTATTCTTTATGCGAGTAGACTCCGCTTTCTCCCCGTTTCCTGATTATGACAGTCATAAAAAACTGTCGAAGGTTTTTGCTAAACTACCTTCTGAATTGCAGCGACAGATTTATCCTAAGCTTGAGGCCATTAGGAAGCTACCTAATCCCATTTTGGGCCTACAAAACGAGGTAGAATCCTTGCTTGGACCCACGGAAACTGAGCAGATAATAAACAAATATACGCAGTTAGACATGCCAAATCTTGGCCCCATCGAAATACTGAGGGAATTACGGAAACGTTGGTATAAAGCCAACATTTCGGACCATGAGGCTAAGGTTGTTTTTATTAACAATCTTCCACAAACATTAAAACTCTTTGCCAGACAGCTCCCCAACACTCTCTCTATAGATGACTTATCTGAGAGATGTGAGTTAGAATATAGGGTTTTGGAACCCAAAGTGAATCCATCATCCTTTTCTTCACCCCCGCAAGATGATAGAATCTCCTCTTTAGAGAGAACAGTGGCGAACATAGCCAAAGTTCTAGAAGGATTGGCCATTACCAAATCCGAGATAAATCAAGTGAATGCTCGACCAAAATTCGTTTCCAAGTCAAATTATAATGGTAGACGGCGATCGAGATCTCCGCAATCCTTTAATAAATATGCCCCAAAGAACTGGTGTTATAACCACCAGAAGTTTTTTATGCTTGCCAAGTTTGTCTTTGTCGTTCCGAAGAATTTCCGAATGGGTGTCAATTTCCACAGCTGACGGAGAGGACAACAGACCGCAGGCACAAGGGTGCATCAGTATCGGGAAACGTCTGGCGCAGGAAGTAGAAGACCGTACTTTCTGCACATCAACGGCATCAACAGCGCTACAGGAAAGAAGCCATACTACAATCCGACATCCCTGTCGACTCTTTTCGTCCACGCCGAATTTTTCACATAGAGAACCAAACAGACAATACCGGTCGCAATCACCAGCCTACTTGTTTGCATGACCCGGCCAAACAGCCCAACGAGCTTCTGCACCTTTTTGATTTCAAAACTGGCGAAGAGTTCATCGTAGACACAGGTGCGGCAGTCTCAGTTCTCAAGGGTGATTCAATGGCCGAGATGTCGCTGGGCGTTCTTCTCGCAACAGATACAGGCGAGCCCATACCAACATATGGCTGCCGGTACCGCACACTCAACATAGGTCTACGACGTGAATTTTCCCACAACTTCATCATTGCCAAGGTCTCACATTATATAATAGGCCTTGATTTCCTTCTAAAATTTCGGCTCATTGTTGATCTTGCCAATCAAAAGATCATCGACCCCTCCACCGGACTTGAGCAAAGTTTTTGGACACTTGCCTCCGAGCGTTTGGAGTTACAGGTCATTCAGCCAACCCCAGTGCATCATTCAGCAGAGATATCAGCAGCTCTTCGGAAATACAAATCGCTTTTCGATCTTAACAAGTCAGAGCTACGAGTCTCCAACACGATGCATCATATCGTCACAGAAGGACAACCTATTGCACTCAAGAAGCGACCACTGGCTCCTGCTAAGCTGAAAGCTGCCCAAGAAGAATTCTCAAGGCTTTTGGAAGAGGGAATCATCAGACCATCGAAAAGTTCATGGGCGTCACCACTGCACTTAGTCTCTAAATCAAACGGATCGTACAGAGCCTGTGGAGACTACCGTAAGCTAAATTCAGTGACAAAATCGAGAAAACTGCAGTCATCACTCCATTTGGCCTTTTTGAATATCTTTACATGCCTTTTGGACTTAAGTGTGCTACTCAGACATTTCAAAGATTCATAGACAACATACTTCGCGACGACTCTACTTATTGTATGTCATATCTCGATGACATTATGGTATTCAGTCCAGATCTGGAATCTCATGCCAAGCATCTAAGAAATGTCCTCTCACGCTTATCCAACCACGGACTCAAGATCAAATGTGACAAGACGCAGATTGCAACTTCATCCGTCGACTTCTTAGGGCATCGTATCACGGCCCAAGGTATTCAACCGTTGCCGTCAAAGACGAATTCAATCAAGAATATCAAGTCAGCAAGGACTTTGAGCGATTTGCAGAAAATCCTGGGAGTACTAAACTATTATCGCAAGTTCCTTCCAGGCCTTTAAAACAACTTTATCCTTTGTGCAGGCACCTGCGGAACCGAAAAGGACTTAGCAAGAATTCCATCATTGCTTGGTCATCCGAAGACGAGGAATTACTTCGACTTGCCATCAACTCGTTAGCAAATGCCACAATGCTAACACATCCAGATTTTGAAAAGACATTTCTACTCACGACAGATGCTTCTGAATTCGCTATTGGAGCCACGTTGGAACAAGAGATCGACGGAGTTCGGAAGCCTATCAGTTTCTACTCGCGTACTCTCCAACCAGTAGAAACGAGGTGCGACACTTTCGGCCGAGAACTTCTCGCCATCCACGACGCAGTGCGCCATTTTATCAGCATCATTGGCAGTAGCAGATTTGTTGTTTTCACAGATCATGCACCACTAGTTAGCGCACTTCGAAACGCAACTTCATCTATCGCCAAGTACCCTGCCAGAGTGAAAAGACAGCTTTCTCGTCTAAACGAATGGCAATTTGACGTCTTTAACGTCAAGGGCAAACAGAACTTCATTGCAGATGCCTTGTCTAGGCCAGACGTCTCTCTACAACCACCTTCGCCGTCACCATTCACTGTCAACTCCGTGGCACTCAGTGAACCTGCACTAACTGCAACTCTCCTGCGAACTGAACAACGCGATGACATTCACATTCAAAGATCAATAGCCGGTCACCCAACCAAGTTCATATGCCGTCTTTGGGAAGGCTTACCAATTGTTTACTTTACGGGTACGCAGCCCAACAAGCCAGTTCTGCCGACCAGCCTTCAGAGAAAAGTTTTCGATTCAATTCACTCAATTTCTCATCCAGGAAGCCAAGCGACTGTCCGACTTCTTACAGATCGTTTCTGGGGTCACAGACTTAGGCAGAATGTTAAACGATGGGTCTCCGAGTGTGCTATTTGTCAGAAAAATAAGATCACACGACACACTCGTTCTAAGTTGCAACAATTTCGATCTACTTCTCGCCTAGCCATCGTCCACATCGACATAGTTCATCTGACAAAGGTTCAAGGTTTCAGTTACCTTCTAACTATGATCGATAGATTTACACGGTGGCCTGCGGCATTACCTCTTGGCACCATTTCTGCAGACGAAGTAACCAACGGTTTTATCTCTGCATGGATATCCAATTATGGTGTTCCCAATGAGGTCATCACGGACAGAGGCACTTGCTTCTCATCTGATCGTTCCAAAACCACCTTGCGGTACATGGGATGCATCTTACGCCAGACGACTGCCTACCATCCCCAAGCTAATGGTATGGTAGAGAGAATGCATAGGGAGCTCAAAGCTGCTTTAGCATCCTCGTCCATTAATGGCAACTGGGTCGATGCACTACCTTTAGTTCTGCTTGCCATGCGTTCTCGTACTCGTGAATCCATTAAAACATCTGCGTCACAACTCTTGTATGGCATGGATCTACGCCTGCCTAGTCAGCTCCCACGTTTACTACCCGCACAGGATGACCCACAAGACGAAGCTACCCGCCTTCGACTTCATTTCGGTAACATGTCCGAACAGCAGCCGAGACACACGCCTCGTCCAGTCTTCGTTCACCCACAGCTCCACAGCTGCAAGCGAGTACTCGTTCGCAACAATAATGCTGTTGCACCACTACAACCCAAGTATCGCGGTCCTTACCCGATTTTGCTCAGACAGCTAAAATACTTCATCATTATGCAAGGCGCTACACCGACATCAGTAAGCATAAACAGGTTGAAACCGTTTATCGAACCGCCTGATCCGGAGAGCGTTCAACCTTCAACACACGTCTCAGGCTCCGTCTGCCCACAATCTCAATATCCTGCTTTGTATAACGCGTAATTGATTTTTTAAACATTAACATTAACTATCAAAATTTTTTTTAACCTTACGTTATTTTTCGTATTTGTCTCACGTGGCATAACCAGCTGTTCTTAGCTAACAATTGTGTAGCATTTTTGAACAGTTCTTTGGTATTATGCCATCTCTGAGGCAATGTTCGTGTACATATTTTTATGTAGTTACCTTTGATTTTATTGTATATATTTTTACATTATAATGTTTTTCTCACACATGACATCACACTGCCTATTTTGGTATGACCAGCTACTTAGAGCTAACGCTTTCGTGTAGCAACACTAAGTAGTGATCAGCTTCATATCATGGTACAGGCCACTTTCAAAGCATATCTCAACTTTATCAATTGCACAAAGACCACTCTACAAATGTCATGACCACAACGTCAAGCACTCTAGCTCCTTTTGTCGCATACAAACACATTGACAACGATCCAACCTGCATAGGTTTTAACTTAAACCTGGCAAATTCAGAGGCGATTTACCTCGAAATCTTCACGCTGCGGCTCCCAAACTTACACTGCTCTATTTTGCCTCACGTGGTATGACCGACCATTAGAGCTAACAATTTGTGTAGCAATTCCTAGTGGTTACCTGGAATCATATCATTGTTGAAGCAACCAACAAGCATATTTAAGCCCAGCACTTATGGTTCATCATATTTTTGCTTAACTTGGTTCGAACTCTGTCATACATTTCTTATCTAGCCTCGCAGAGAGGAGTTTTTTCCTTTTTTTCAGAGAGGAAAGTGTTGTAACGACACAAATTAATGGCCGACATATTGCGTAAATTAAATTCAATTCTATTTACGTTGCACCAATGAGAAAAAAGCGAAACTTGCCGTTTAACCAATAGTGTGCAAGTAGGCATGACATGCTATTTAAGCACGGCAATTTACCATGCAAGTCAGTTGTTGCATTTGCATTCTGCTTTGCATTACGCGTGTGCGTTCTGTCGGCTGTCAATACCTACGCTGGTGATTTGATAGTTTCACCAACAATTGGCTACATCCGTGACTCATCTTGTTGCGATACAACCAGCTAGACGAGCCAATTAATTGCAGAACCTGAACGACGTTATCCACATAGTGATTACAACACTACAATGGGAGCAACAACAACCAGAGTCTACCCAAGGCTCCAGGACATCTTCACACTCCGAATAATTCAGGAGAACGCACGACCAAGCCCTCTTAAGGGCCCCCTTATCAGTAACAAATCTCTATTCAGAGCACCTTAACCGAGTTTGTAACGTCGTACGGCATTTACTTGAAGCCGGGGCGTTTACAAAATTGGCGACCGTGCCAGGATATTGATTATTGTTCTGATTTTTTTGGTATAAATAAAATTGACTTCCTTTTCATTTATTTGGGATATAAAATCGATTAACATTTGCGTTTTCTCTACCGTGATCGTGGTCTTCTGGGAATTTTGTTGGGTATATATTCGTGGATTTGTGTTGAATTTTTTTTGGGGATATAATAATAATAGTACAATGGCATCAAAGGCCAACGGGGCCTCTGTTCATCTTTCCTACGTACAAAACGGCACCGTACGTACTCGACAGGCTCAATTGCGTAGATTTTTAAATTTTGGAAGCAGTTACTGTGACGTGCTTTTGTTCTGCGCTCATTCAACTGTGCAAGCTTTTTGTGGGTAAGCGTTTCGTTATAGTATATTTATATATTTTTGTATTGCTTATAAATTTATGCTTTTAAGATCCCGTAAGATTTTTAGAATGTCAGGTCCAAATTTAGATAATGATGTTCCTGTTTGGGATGGAGAAAGTGAACTATTCTTTATGCGCGTAGACTCCGCTTTCTCCCCGTTTCCTGATTATGACAGTCAACAAAAACTGTCGAAGGTTTTTGCTAAACTACCTTCTGAATTGCAGCGACGGATTTTTCCTAAGCTTGAGGCCATTAGGAAGCTACCTAATCCCATTTTGGACCCACGGAAACTGAGCAGATAATAAACAAATATGCGCAGTTAGATATGCCAAATCTTGGCCCCATCGAAATACTGAGGGAATTACGGAAACGTTGGTATAAAACCAATATTTCTGACCATGAGGCTAAGGTTGTTTTTATTAACAATCTTCCACAAACATTAAAACTTTTTGCCAGACAGCTCCCCAACACTCTCTCTATAGATGACTTATCTGAGAGATGTGAGGTAGAATATAGGGTTTTGGATCCCAAAGTGAATCCATCATCCTTTTCTTCACCCCCGCAAGATGATAGACTCTCCTCTTTAGAGAGGACAGTGGCGAACATGGCCAAAGTTCTAGAAGGATTGGCCATTACCAAATCCGAGATAGATCAAGTGAATGCTCGACCAAAATTCGTTTCCAAGTCAAATTATAATGGTAGGCGGCGATCGAGATCTCCGCAATCCTTTAATAAATATGCCCCAAAGAACTGGTGTTATAACCACCAGAAGTTTTTTATGCTTGCCAAGTTTGTCTTTGTCGTTCCGAAGAATTTCCAAATGAGTGTCAATTTCCACAGCTGACGGAGAGGACAACAGACCGCAGGCACAAGGGTGCATCAATATCGGGAAACGTCTGACGCAGGAAGTAGAAGACCGTACTTTCTGCGCATCAACGGCATCAACGGCGCTACAGGGAAGAAGCCAACTACAATCCGACATCCCTGTCGATTCTTTTCGTCCACGCCGAATTTTTCACATAGAGAACCAAACAGACAATGCCGGTCGCAATCACCAGCCTACTTGTTTGCACGACCCTGCCAAACAGCCAAACGAACTTCTGCACCTTCTTGATTTCAAAACTGGCGAAGAGTTCATCGTAGACACAGGTGCGGCAGTCTCAGTTCTCAAAGGTGATTCAATGGCCGAGATTTCGCTAGGCGTTCTTCTCACAACAGCTACAGGCGAGCCCATACCAACATATGGCTGCCGGTACCGCACACTCAACATAGGTCTACGACGTTAATTTTCCCACAACTTCATCATTGCCAAGGTCTCACATAATATAATAGGCCTTGATTTCTTTCTAAAATTTTGGCTCATTGTTGATCTTGCCAATCAAAAGATCATCGACCCCTCCACCGGACTTGAACAAAGCTTTTGGACACTTGCCTCCGATCGTTTCGAGTTACAGTTCATTCAACCAACCCCAGTGCATCATTCAGCAGAGATATCAGCAGCTCTTCGAAAATACAAATCGCTTTTCGCTCTTAACAAGTCAGAGCTACGAGTCTCCAACACGATGCATCATATTGTCACAGAAGTACAACCTATTGCACTCAAGTAGCGACAAAATATGATGCATATCCTATTCCAAATATTAACACTTTACTTGAAAAACTCAACGGCAGTAATTTCTTCTCAGTGATTGACCTCAGACAAGCGTACCATCACATACCGGTAGCACCAGAGGATATCGAGAAAACTGCAGTCATCACTCCATTTGGCCTTTTTGAATATCTTTACATGCCTTTTGGTCTCAAGTGTGCTACTCAGACATTTCAAAGATTCATGGACAACATACTTCGCGACGACTCTGCTTATTGTATGTCATATCTTGATGACATTATGGTATTCAGTCCAGATTTAGAATCTCATGCGAAGCATCTACGAAATGTCCTCTCACGCTTATCCAACCACGGACTCAAGATCAACTGTGACAAGACGCAGATTGCAACTTCATCCGTCGACTTCTTAGGGCATCGTATCACGGCCCAAGGTATTCAACCGTTGACGTCAAAGACGAATTCAATCAAGAATATCAAGTCACCAAGGACTTTGAGCGATTTGCAGAAAATCCTGGGAGTACTAAACTATTATCGCAAGTTCCTTCCGGGCCTTTCAAAACAACTTTATCCTTTGTGCAGGCACCTGTGGAACCGCAAAGGGCTTAGCAAGAATTTCATCATTGCTTGGTCATCCGAAGACGAGGAATTACTTCGACTTGCCATCAACTCGTTAGCAAATGCCACAATGCTAACTCATCCAGATTTTGAAAAGCCATTTCTACTTACGACAGATGCTTCTGAATTCGCTATTGGAGCCACGTTGGAACAAGAGATCGACGGAGTTCGGAAGCCTATCAGTTTCTACTCGCGTACTTTCCAACCAGTAGAAACGAGGTACGACAATTTCGGCCGAGAACTTCTCGCCATCCACGACGCAGTGCGCCATTTTATCAGCATCATTGGCAGTAGCAGATTTGTTGTTTTCACAGATCATGCACCACTAGTTAGCGCACTTCGAAACGCAACTTCATCTATCGCCAAGTACCCTGCCAGAGTGGAAAGACAGCTTTCTCGTCTAAGCGAATGGCAATTTGACGTCTTTCACGTCAAGGGCAAACGAAACTTCATTGCAGATGCCCTGTCCAGGCCAGACGTCTCTCTACAACCACCTTCGCGGTCACCATTCACTGTCAACTCCGTGGCACTCAGTGAACCTGCACTAACGCCAACTCTCCTGCGAACTGAACAACGCGATGACATTCACATTCGAAGATCAATAGCCCGTCACCCAACCAAGTTCATATGCCGTCTGTGGGAAGGCTTACCAATTGTTTACTTCACGGGTACGCAGCCCAACAAGCCAGTTCTGCCGACCAGCCTTCAGAAAAAAGTTTTCGATTCAATTCACTCAATTTCTCACCCAGGAAGCCAAGCGACTGTCCGACTTCTTACAGATCGTTTCTGGGGTCACAGACTTAGGCAGAATGTTAAACGATGGGTCTCAGAGTGTGCAATTTGTCAGAAAAACAAGATCACACGACACACTCGTTCTAAGTTGCAACATTTTCGATCTACTTCTTGCCTAGCCATCGTCCACATCGACATAGTTCATCTGACAAAGGTTCAAGGTTTCAGTTACCTTCTAACTATGATCGATAGATTTACACGGTGGCCTGCGGCATTGCCTCTTGGCACCATTTCTGCAGACGAAGTAACTAACGGTTTTATCTCTGCATGGATATCAAATTACGGTGTTCCCAATGAGGTCATCACGGACAGAGGCACTTGCTTCTCATCTGATCGTTTCAAAACCATCTTGCGGTACATGGGATGCATCTTACGCCAGACGACTGCCTACCATCCCCAAGCTAATGGTATGGTAGAGAGAATGCATAGGGAACTCAAAGCTGCTTTAGCATCCTCGTCCATTAATGGCAACTGGGTCGATACACTACCTTTAGTTCTGCTTGCCATGCGTTCCCGTACTCGTGAATCCATTAAAACGTCTGCGTCACAACTCTTGTATGGCATGGATCTACGCCTGCCTAGTCAGCTCCCACGTCTACTACCGGCACAAGATGACCCACAAGACGAAGCTACCGCCTTCGACTTCATTTCGGTAACATGTCTGAACAGCAGCCGAGACATACGCCTCGTCCAGTCTTCGTTCGCCCACAGCTCCACAGCTGCAAGAGAGTACTCGTTCGCAACGACAATACTGTTGCACCACTACAACCAAAGTATCGCGGTCCTTACCCGATTTTGCTCAGACAACCAAAATACTTCATTATTATGCAAGGTGCTACACCGACATCAGTAAGCATAGACAGGTTGAAACCATTTATCGAACCGCCTGATCCTGAGAGCGTTCAACCTTCTACACACGTCTCAGGCTCCGTCTGCTCACAATCTCAATACCTGCTTTGTATAACGCGTAATTGATTTTTTTTAAACATTAACATTAACTATCAAAAAAAATTTTTTTTAACCTTTCGTTATTTTTCGTATTTGTCTCACGTGGCATAACCAGCTGTTCTTAGCTAACAATTGTGTAGCATTTTGAACAGTTCTTTGGTATTATGCCATCTCTGAGGCAATGTTCGTGTACATATTTTTATGCAGTTACCTTTGATTTTAATGTATATATTTTACATTATAATGTATTTCTCACACATGACATTACACTGCCTATTTTGGTATGACCAGCTACTTAGAGCTAACGCTTTCGTGTAGCAACGCTAAGTAGTGATCAGCTTCATATCATGGTACAGGCCACTTTCAATGCATAGCTCAACTTCATCAATTGCACAAAGACCACTCTACAAATGTCATGACCACTACGTCGAGCACTCTAGCTCCTTTGTTCGTATACAAACACATTGACGACGATCCAACCTGCTTAGGTTTTAACATAAACCTGGCAAATTCAGAGGCGATTTACCTCGAAATCTTCACGCTGCGGCTCCAAAAACTTACACTGCTCTATTTTGCCTCACGTGCTATGACCGACCACTAGAGCTAACAATTTGTATAGCAATTTCTAGTGGTTACCTGGCATCATATCATTGTTGAAGCAACCAACAAGCATATTTAAGCCCAGCACTTATGGTTCATCATATTTTTGCTTAACTTGGTTCGAACTCTGTCATGCATTTCTTATCTAGCCTCGCAGAGAGGATTTTTTCCCTTTTTTCAGAGAGGAAAGTGTTGTAACGACACAAATTAATGGCCGACATATTGCGTAAATTAAATTAAATTTTATTTACGTTGCAACAATGATAAAAAGGCGAAACTTGCCGTTTAACCAATAGTGTGCAAGTAGGCATGGCATGCTATTTAAGCACGGCAATTTACCATGCAAGTCAGTTGGTGCAATTGCATTCTGCCTTCCGTCACGCGTGTGCGTTCTGTCGGCTGTCAATACCTACGCTGGTGATTTGATAGTTTCACCAACAATTGGCTACATCCGTGACTCATCTTGTTGCGGTATAACCAGCGAGACGAGCCAATTAATTGCAGAACCTGAACGACGTTATCCACATCGTGATTACAACTCAACCACGAGAACGACAACAACCAGAGTCCACCCAAGGCTCTAGGACATCTTCACACTCTGGAGAACGCATTACTAGGCCCTCTTAAGGGCCTCCCTATTAGTAACTAATCTCAATTCAGAGCACCTTAACCAATTTTGTAACGTCGTACGGCATTT
>JAQBSW010007130.1:0-43126 GCA_029291075.1 Eudiplozoon nipponicum
ACATAATTTCAAAGAATTAGGAGAGCTTGCACAAAATTTAAATTACATAGAATATAATAATTGTGTCAAATTTTTATATTTGAATTTTCAATATTTTCAAAATGGAACGTAATCAAATTTAGCTCTTGTTTTTTATAAGTTAAAGTTACGGAGTTGCTAAAATTGCAATGGTCCGGGCAACACGTACTGCGAATTAGTTCAGGTAGAAACCGGAAGCTGTTTGAAAGTCAGCATGGACTAAATATACCATTCTATGCATACAGGTATTTCGCTCTTACTAATGACGCGTAATCAGGGGCACGTATAAAGGCCTTTACATGATATATATTTAGTGAAAATATATGAGGAAATTTACACTGAATCCAAGGTACACTCTTTTCTATAATGATTAATCCAGTTGATTTTTGTCTGTAAAACGCTTCGGAGATTGCAAAATCCATCCTTGTTTTGTATTCTGGAAATTCCGTAAAATCAGCATCTGTTGGAAAGTTTTGCAATTTTTCAATCACGTGCAAGGCAATTACTGATATGAAACGACTATTTGGTTTGAAGCAGGTCATAAATTTAAATTTTCTCACATTCGAATTTGATGCTATCTGGCAAGTAGGCAAAGATATATAGCTTGAAATTTTGCGATTGTGTACATGTAATGAAATAAGCCTGTCGAACAATTTGTAAAGTTTAGCCCGATGAAATATTTAAAAAATTGTTCAACAAAATTAAAATTAATTGGCCGAGGTTATAAGGCACTATTGAAAGACATAGAGCAAGATTTCTATAAAGCTGTGTTAAATATAGGAACGATTAGAACTATTACGAATAAGATCTACATCGGCCAAAACAATGAATTGCAAATCATATTTTTAAATTGCTTATTCTATATATATATATATATATATATATATATATATATATATATATATATATATATAATTCGAAGCGTGTTAAGATCGAGCTCGCAATCTATATTTATAGTTTTGTCAACTCCATGAGCGCAACCAGTATAGGCAAATATGAATCACGTTTGCCCTGGTGTGATGCCTAGCTGCGGAAGACCTGTGATGTAATTATAAAGCAATTGTGTTGCTATATTTAGCAATTGCAAACTGTTTTATATAACACTTATTTTGTCTTACACAAATATACTCCACATAGCTCCAATTTGAACTAATGTGTTTGAAAGACAAAAATGTAAGCATTGCTATTGATCCCGAAGCGTAGTAAACAAATCAGAAATCCTCGTTGAAAGAATGTTTACAAATTTTCGAATCACTGTCCAATGTAAACAAAATGTATAACCGGTAAACAGACTACAAGAAGTGTAAATTTATCTTTCGTTTACATTTAAAGGTAACATATTCTTTAAACTGAAACGTACAACCTGTTACATTATTTTAACGGCAGAAACAAATTAGTCTGTTCACGACAAAAATTAGGATACAGTCCAAACTAAAAAGTGTGCAAAATTATCACCGATTTCTACAGAAATTTTTAAAAAATGTCTACGAAACAGGTCGCTAAACAAGATGCAACAGAATTTAGTCTAATGTCGGATATGGCAGATGTGGCAGATAGGCAGAAAGAGGAAATATTCGAAGATGCCATGAGACAGATAGAAGGTACCACTGCGCAGCCGCAATCATGTGAGATTTTGGAAGAAATAAAAGAACAAAATTTGGAGGAACATAATGTTCAGGCTTTTGAAATATTAGACCACCGATTGACCTACAGATACGTAATTGAGTTTGAAAATGATGAAGCACAACAGAAATTAGTCGAAAGAGTTTATCGCAACGAAGAAAAGTTAAACAAGTTATTGAAAAAAATAAAATTGATTGGGCGTGTGTCTAAGGAACTATTGAAAGACGTAGAGGTATATTTGATTAATGCTGTGTTAAATATTGAAATACTTTTGGGGGAATATTATAACATAGAAGAGAAGATACAGGAAGAAAAATATAATTTGGCTTTTTATTATTGTCTGTCAGAGGTAAAGCTGGAAGACTTATTAGACCATCTGAGTATTGTGGAAATTAAGACGACGGCACTAGAAGCAAAATTCGAGGCAAATTGTAATCCTAACGAACAGAAGTCAGCAAAACCTTCGGAGACACTAAATAATATTGCTGTACGAAAATTAGCTCTGGAACAGAAGTTGGAGGAAACTTATTATTGTGCATATGAAATGAGGGCAAAACAGAAGGACAATCTGCAAATAATAGAGTATGAAGAACAAACCGTAGCAGAAGAGTTATACGAATTTTATTGTAATGCCAAGAATAGAATAGTTAAATTGGTGGAAACATTATACAATATTAGGTTTGAGAAACAGGCAATAGAACTGCTGTTAGCCGGATATAATTGTCATGCTGAGAAACAATTTGATGAAAATTATAATGCAGCTAAGGAACACTTGAATAAACTGTTGGACAATTTACATATAGTTGAGTTTGAGAAAATAAATTTGGCACATCAATTGAATTACATTAGCGGTCAAACTGTGGCAAATTGTGAACAACTTTATGAAAAATTAGACAAGATTCAGTTTCGGATGCGGGAACTTGGAGAACAATTGCAAAAGGGCTACGATCACATTAAGGAAGCGTTTATAAAAATGGAGGAACATGTGAGCGGAATTGCGATTGTGGAATAGGTTTTGGAAAAGAGGCAGGTGAAGTGTGTTTATCAATCTCTGGAAGATGGAAATTGATTTCAACATCCAAATATAATTGAAGTTTCGCGGGAGGACGCAGAGCAACGAATGGAGTTAAATACGTGTCAAACAGATGATAATTTATAATAGAAAATGAAACATTTAGAGAAAATGACGTTTAAGTAGAAGTGGAAAGGAGAAACAAACAAATGATGCAAAGAATGGCACATCAAATAATCTCTCTTACGTTACGTAGATGCAAGCCGAAAAACAATGCCATTATTACTAGTTAAATGCTGCGTATGAATTACGACTTAACCCTAACGTTGCTATTATTCATTTGTGCTACGTAGTGTTGACAGTTTGCTTATCTTCTTTCTTTTAGTTATACACATTTCTAACTGTTGCTTTATTCCTTATCCCAGTTATAGGTCATTACTTTGCAAAACATTTGGACAAAACTTTAAACATTGATTTGTTTTTAAATTTTTTTCGAAATTATTTTTAAAAAAATCATTTATTCCTAGCAACTTTGTTTGTTTTATTCCTCAAAAATGCTTTGAAAAATATTTTTTCCATTGTTCCACGATTGTACGACGCTATCAATTACGAAGACTGTGGAATAAATTTATCTGGATAAATGTTGCCATAAGTTTTCTTCAACATAATTACCATACGTCATATCAAACATAGGCATAAAACTTGTAGATTTTTACAAAGATGGCGCTATAAAATATAGCGTTTTAGCATTCCAAACTCTGACAGGCATATCACTGTGGTAGGGGTGCCCTTCGAGGCAGGCAGTTACGTGAATTTATGACAATTATAATTAATTTCGTTTCAAAAATAATTAACGCGACAGAATCAACGCACAATCAAAATCTTGGCTTCAGTTCGCATGTTGACTTTATGATTTCAAATCCCGGCATTTCGTTGTGACACGAAATTTTATTTTAACCAGATATTATTTGCCCGAATTTGGTTTGTAGCGTAAAAACTACATAGACGAATAATCAAACCAACTAACGTATTTGATAGTGTTTAAAAACGACCTGTAACCGTTTATTCATAAATAAAGTATTGATGATCATTAATTTGTTGTCTCTTTTGTGCGAGATTAAATTCGGTTATTAAAATTTATAAAATGTTTTGCGTGTCTATGACTAAATGGAATTAGCATGTACATTTATGGACTTGTCATTGCGTACCTAGTTCGTATATTTCAACAGCCGTCGCCGCATTGTATTCTGAGAATTCTGGTAATGCATCTGAAGGAAATATTTAACACCTTTTAATAATATGCTAGGAAATTGCTGATATGCAACGACCATTCGATTTGATGTAGGTCATAAATATAAATTTTCTCACACTCGAATAGTATGTTATCTTACAAGTAGGCCAAGAAAAATACCGCCTCCAACTGATGAGTCGCCATTATGCACGAAACGAATGTGCATGAGATCATACTTTCCGCTCATGCTGCCTTTAGTTTATCCTCCTTGTCACAACTCAACTAATTTGTTACTAGGTTCGCAACACCTAATACATTCTTGCAAATAGCTTGAATGTTTACAATTGTGAAGCTGTAAAAAATAAAGTCTATCGAACTATTTTCAATATATTGTAACACGCGGCTCCGCGTTACAACCCAACTATGTTCAATTTTGACAAATATAGTTCTCTTTAAGGTCAAATAATCTAACTCTGTTTTTAAACAATATTTCTCTCAACGGTGATTTTAGAAACAATCTCTGTTAGTTTCAAGCAATTTTAATAGAGATTTATTGAACTGCAATTTTATGTGTAATTAATAGGGTTTTGTTCATGAAATATACACACCCGCGCGCAATACACAGAGAACATGCGGTGGATTATAGTATCATAGTGGAATTTCTATTCTTCGTTGGATTATTTGCAGTTTTTACAAGAGATTTATTTTTCTTATCTAATTTACGTACCCGAATTTCACAGTACAATGGATTATTATAATTAAATGTGTTAAAACCATAGCAAACAGTGGATTAACTATTTGTGAAGTTTTTTCATTGAAGTTTTTACACGATTTTAGTCTATTCATCATCAGTGACAACTTTTACCAGTGACTTTATTTTTAGCATCATATATTTTCAATCGGTTACATGTATTCATCACAATTCAGACATTTGTGAAAGAATAATTGCTTGTGTATAAGACATTCAACTTTGTTAACCGTGTTTCGATTGGCTGCCGTCTAGAGCACGGACAATTTTGTTCAACTGTGACTTGTGTCTAAGACATTCAACTTTGTTAACAGTATTTCACCCTGTTGCCGTCTAGAGCACTGTCAATTTGCACTAACTATGAATTTTCAACGCAACACTGTGTACAATACATATGGGATCATTCGAATTAGCCTTCTCACATCACCCATCGGGAAAAGGCCGGGGATTGATCATATGCACGGATCTCAACAGCCGCTACCAACTCTATGTAGGGAGATAGCAACCCCGAAAAATACCCCTACTATAATCAACCGAATGACCGAATCAAAGGAATCATATTCGGGACTTAGGCATACATAAATACAATTTGATACAACCTCTTCGAGATTTTATGGGTTAGTGAAGATTCATTAACAAGGACATCCATTCAGATCAATTGCAAATGTTCAAAACTCACAAAATTATATAATGTTTATGATTAAGTTTAATAATAATTTGTGTTCGTGGATTTTGTATTGCGAAATAATTCAGGTAGAAACCGGAAGCTGATTGAAAGTCAGCATGGACTAAATATATAATCTTGTACACACAAGCGTTTTGTTCTTACTAATGACGCGTAATAAGGGGAAGATATAATCGCCTTTACATGTTATATATTTGGTGAAGAAATATGAGGAAATTTACACAGAATCTAAGGTGCACTATTTTCTATAATGATTAATCCAGTTGAAATATTTTCAGTAAAAGCGCTTCGTAGATTGCAAAATCCATCCTGGTTTTGTATTCTGGGAATGCCGTAAAATCAACATCTGGTAGAAATTTTTGCAACCTTTCAATCATATGCTAGGAAATTACTGATATGAAACGACTATTCGATTTGAAGCAGGTCATAAATTTAAATCTTCTTACACTCGAATTTGATGCTATCTGGCAATTAGGCATATAAATATAGCTTAAAAGTTTACGATTGTGTAAATGTAATGAAACAAGCCTGTAGAAGTAATTCTAAATTTATTCTCGATGATATGTTAGAAAATATGTTCCGAAAATAAAATTAAATGGCCGTGTTTATAAGGCACTAATGAAAGACGTAGAGCATGATTTCTATAAAGCTGTGTTAAATATTGGAACTATTAGAACTATTCCGAATAAGATCTACATCGGTCTAATCTATGAATTGCAAATTATACATTTTAAATTGCATCATATATATATATATATATTTCAACATCAAAATATAAGTGAACTTCCGAAAGAGGACGCAGAAAAACGAGTGGAGGTAAAATCGTGTCAAACAGATGAAAATTTTGAATAGAAAATAAAACATATTGATAAAATGAAGTTCAAACAAAAGTGTAAAGAAGAAACAAACTAATGATGCAAACAATGACACAACAAATAATCTCGGTTACGTAGATGCAAGCCGAAATACAATGCCGTTATTACAAGTTAAATGCTGCGTATGAATTCAGACTTAGCCCTAACATTTCTATTATTCAATTGCGCTACGTAGTGTTGACAGTATAATTATCTCCTTATTTTTAGTTTTACACGTTTTTAACTTTTGCTTCATTCCTTATCCCAATTATAATTCATTACTTTGCATAACATATTGGCCGAATCTGAAATATTGGAGTAGTTTCTTTTAGTTTATTTTCATGAAAACCGTCTTCCTGATTACTGTAATGCCTTTTTTATTATTCATTCTGAATTCATCTTGAATGCTCTACGATGTAAGATTTTTTAAATGTGAATATGGACTATGATTAACTTCATTTTTGTTACATTGAATTGCACATGAGAGGCTTCATCTTTAATATTTTTCTATTCAATTTTGGATAATTTCTCCGATAATATAAGCTTATAAATTGAATATACTTTAATGAGTAATGTGGAGGTTAATTTAATTATTGGACACCAATTAACTCCTCATATAAAAATAAATCAATTTTTATTTTTGGGCATTCGATGTTATCGCTAGTTTCGTAAAACAATATTGTATTTTTTGAAAAAATATTGTAAATTTTTTGGAAGTTCTTTTGTTCATATTGTCGAAGTTTCTGACTTGTCTTGTGGAAGGTGAAAGTGAGTTTCTTCTGAGTTGCTGAAGCGTACAAGCGGAACATTGCGTGGTTCCATCTACGATATCTTTGCTAATAAATTATTGTAATAATTTTGTAGATTGTTTTTATTAATTATCAGCGAAAATAGCAACAGATTTGCTTCAGGTAATTGACGTGGATATTTGTTTTTAGGTTAATCCTTGTCTGGTTCTGCAAACTGTGAATGTCAGCGTATCCTGGTAAGCTTAATTAATATAATATATAAATTGCAAATAATTTAATAATATTATGGCTGGTTTATTAAATCTTGAGGATACAGAGCAGTTAGCAAGTGAACTTAAGGATTGTGGTTTAAACGATAGTTCAGAGGAACTTAAGTGTTCCAAGACAGATGATCATTCCGCATATATGGATTTTCCGGGCCTGGCATCCCAGAGACTCTCTTATGGTAGTGACCAAAGGGCCTCTACAGTAATCAATTTTTATTATTTTATTTCACGATTACCTTTAACATCAATTTAATACGAGATTAATTTCGGTTATTAAAATTTATAAACTTCTTTGCGAGTCCGTAACAAAGTGGAATTAGCATGTGCCCTGGTTTACTTGTTACTGCGTACCTAGTTTGTATATTGCAACAGAGATCCTCGCTTTGTAATCTGAGAATTCTGATAATGCATCTGGTGGAAATATTTACCACCTTTCAATAATATACTAGGAAATTGCTGATAAGTAACGACAGTTTGATTTGAAGTAGGTCATAAATATAAATTTTCTCACACCGGAATGTTATGTTATATTACAATTAGGCCTAGAAAAAAAGCTTGAATGTTTGCGATTTTGTAGCTGTAATAAATAAAGACTATGGAACTATTTTTTTAATTTATAGCAGCTTGACTTAATTTCACAGAATTAGGATAGTTTAGACAAAATTTAAATTATATAGAATACAATAATTGTATCATCTCTTATATTTGTATTTTCAATATTTTCAATATGTAACTTAATCGTTTTTAGCTCTTGTTTTTATACGTTAAAGCAAAGAAGTTGGTAAAATTACAATGCTCTGGGGAACACGTTCCTTTTAAAATAACAAAAATCCTATAAAATATGTTTTTGTTTTGAAAAAACTATCGTAATAAGTTTCGGGTTTCATGTATGCTTCAGAACAATTGCTTCTAAGAAATAACGAACACAAAAGCAAAACCGAACAACCTAATTATATGTTCCATATTTCACTCTTCGTCACAAATTTCGTATTATTAAATTTCGTTATGGCGGTAGACCGAGTTAACAATTTTATGTTTGTAGATGTAAAAACAATTATGTTTTTAATGCGTTATTATAATCTGTATGAAATAACTATACCGAACACAGAAATATATATATATATATATATATATATATATATATATATATATATATATATATATATATCATCTCGAACAAATGCGCTTCGTTTTTACTAGCGACTCATACTTAGATGCCTTTCCTAAGCATTAACCACACAATATATTTGACCATGTAATATTGGGTATTTCCACAGTCCAATTCATCCTGCACGCATTCATGGAAACAGCAAGTGAGATTTGTGATTGTATTAAAACGGAATTGGATTCCGAGTATGTAATAACAATAGTCGAAAAGAATAAAGTTTCAGGAATCGTTAGATCCTAATTAATGTAAATTTGTACTTTATTTTGACCACCCATGATATAAGCAGTAAAAATGGTAGGTTGATTTTAATATTTCAACTTTGTACTATGGATATATGGTGCGTATGTGTGTTTGTGTACGTTCATTAAGTGATTTCTCTATTGGTTGTTGATATAGATTTTCGAAGAAAGAAAGAAAGACTGCGGTAGACATATGTGAACTTATTGTGTAAATTTTGACTTTCACACTAATATTTTAATTATTTTATTACTGGTTCTTAAATTATTGTCTAACGAATTTTGAAATGGGCAACCTAGGTCACTAATGTTTTTCTGTCTTAGCGTCTCTAAATCCTATTAGTAAAGGCCGTTAACTTTTTAATTCTTTTTCATTGTGATTGGGTCCGTCGGTCAAGACAGATTTGGTAAATGGAATGGGCCTGCAGTATAGAAGACAGAATATGAAACTGACCAGTTATTAGATGATGGAGCAATCTGTGGTGATTCAACAGATTTGACCACTACACAATGGTCCTAATTTTAGATGAAATTCATTCCAGATTTTATTTCAGTTGATACTCCAATTAGCCTAGTTAAGCTATTGCGTTCTCCCATATACAAATAACGTCAAATCTAAAGTAGGTATCTCATATATTCCAGATGTATGCAGGAGTTGTGTTTTTCCTTACCGTTCTGATATTGTTTATAGCTGATAATTAAACAAACATTGGTTGCTCGGGCTATGCTAACAATTATTTAAATAAAGATTACGATATTCATATAAACACTGTTCTCATTATATACATACATTTGTCAGTATAAACTAAGAATTGTATAATGTAGAAAAGGAAATTCATCCAGTAGACTGGTTTCGTCCTTATTGGGAACTTGCTCTAACCACTGAGTCACCCTGCCGCACACTACACACAATTTTAACTTGCATACTAACGCATGCTTCTTTGTTAGCCTTCAAATTTGGTGGTGGCTATATGGCTTCTCTTTAGACCTGAAGTTCCAAGTAACCATCCAAAATCTGTCATTAAATACAGACACCACGCTACCTAGGTTAGTGGTATTGAATTGAAAAATTATATAACTTAACGATCATTGGTTGGAAATTCATGTCTAAAGAGAATCCAGATATGCTTCGCCTAAAGGAATTGCTTACGAAAAAATTAATATATAACTGCTAATTATTTTTAGCGTGCGGCAGGATAGCTTAGTGATTAGAATAACTGTTTCAAATAAAGACTTGCCCAGGTTTGAGCCCTATACTCAGCACATTCTGGACAGTACGTGACGAATTCCAAATAAGAACGAAAACCGTCTACTGGATGACTTGCCTTTCTTCCATTATGCAATGCTTAGATTATACGGAACAAATTTCCATATGTAATGGAACTGGTGATTAAATCAAGACCGTAAACTTGATTTAAATAAATTTTACCACCGCTCGCTCAACCGAAGTTCATTTAACTATATAAATGTTTAGTTCAAAACTAATTTCCTCCTTCTATGACAGATGGGGATGGTATTTGGAACTTTAGGTTTAAAAATATGCCATATAGGTTCAACATTAAGGAAAGGCTAACTAAAAAACATTCGTCAATTTTACCTGAAAATTGTGTGCAGCGTGCAACAGGTAGCTCAGTGATTAGATTAACAGCTTCAAATGCGGACGTGCCCATGTTCAAACCCTGTCCGCGGAAAATTCTTGATAGTACCTGTAGAGTTCCCAGTAGTGACAAAACCGATCTAGTGGATTAATCGCTTTATTTAATTATACAATACTTAGAATATACTTAAAAATACATGTATATATTGGGACTAGTGTTTATACAAATATCGCAACCTTGATTTAAATATAGCTAGTAATTTCCATGCCATAAGGCTTTCTTTTATTAATTCAGTTTCATGCTTCGCCTGATGTATCTTCCAATCAAATCTTACTAACGTATATTTCATCGTTCATTCTGTTAAATACATCCGATAGCCATTCGTCGTTTCAGCTGTTCCGTTACAATATCTCTGTATTACAATTACACTATTTTAAAACTTCTTTATGAATGAATATTTTCATTCCATGCGTATGGTTAAAAAATTCTCTTGAGTTTGACAATTGTTCTTCAGTTTTAGATCCAGGAGTGATAATTCACATTGTCATTCTTTTCAGTTAAAACTTGTATCTCTCCTTTTTAACCAGGTAAATCGAAACTTTTCTCAAAAACCGTATTCTCGTAAATCTTAATTCTGAAAATGTCATCGAAAAATCTTAGAAGTAAGTTAGGATAGAGGGTTTCGTTAGTCAGACCTGTTTTAAAAATGATGCACGCAAATGCTTACGACAGGACCAACAATATTTGGTGTATAGGGAAAAAATTAACGTGCTCATAGAAAACTTTTCTGAACATAAATTTGGTAAAGTACATACATACAAATAATATATCTACAATACTTCATAAATTTCTTATTTTGCATCCGGGATCCATTATAGAAAATGTTCAACACACCAAATGCCGCTTGCACCGGCATGGTAGAATATTTCAAAACAGTATCTGTGCTTAATATTCCAGAATTAAAATTTACTTTTTAATATTATTACACATATCACATTTTATTTATTGTGAAATTTTAAAAAGCATATTTTATAATCTTGTTGAACATTAATTTCTTCATTTTATGTTTATGAATTCTGGGAATTTTTACTTAACCTGTAGTATAATTAGTTTACAATATATATATATATATATATATATATATATATATATATATATATATAGAATAACTAAGGAGAACTTCCTCAGTGTTAAAGTTAATATGACATTTAGTACGCAGAGAATCATGAGGTTGGATGCCAAAGTTCAATTGCCAATTCTCTCCAAATCATTAAGTCTACAAATTCTCATGTATGTGCGGTAGCACTTATATCGGACGTACGAAGAAGCAATTGATAAACAGAATTCAGCAACATTTGCCACAGAAATTGATTAACAAAGACTTGGCAACGTCAGGAAAATCAGCTATTTCCGATCATATATTGGTAACGGGGCACCCTGTCAATTCGACTAATTTCACAATTCTACATAAAGCAAAATCAAAAAAATTATTATTTATTTATGAAACCCTTTATATAAAACAACAAGCACCTGACCTTAATATTCAAAAGTTTCATCAACAGGTGCGAACATTAAAACAACTTGGACAGCAAGAATCTCTTGCTCGTACGTTGGATAAATTAGAAATCGACATATGTTGCGTATCTGAAACCAGAATACAGGATCCTACGTGTATTACAGAACTAGTTGCACCATCCCTATCTACGCGTTATTGACTTCGAACATCTGGTTCCACAGAGTCCTCTCAAGCCGGTAAATGGGGTGTTGGTATTGCCCTTAGCGCTCTAGCTGAAGCTTGCTTAATTGAATGGATCCCTTTAAATAGTCGATTGTGTGCGGCACGTTAAAATACATCTACTAAAATCAAAGCAAAAAACCGTTATCATCGTTGCCTCTTCGTTGTATCTGCATATGCTCCTACCGATTGCAGCACAGAAGAAAGCATGGACGCTTTTTACTCCGAATTAAGCTCCTTACTAAGTAAAGCACGAAGTTCGGATATAGTCCTGGTTATGGGTGACATGAATGCTCAAGTTGGTCGCTTAAGCAACACAGAATTTCATTTAGGTGGAAGATACACTCTAAGCTCGACTCGCAATGATAATGGTGAACGGCTTTTGGATAGCTGCGCTGAACATAGACTATATTTAAGTAGTACAAATTTCAGACGTAGTGTTAAACGTTGTGCTACATGGCGTCCTCTAGCACCCGGACAACGGTGGACTCAAATAGATCATGTAGCAATTAGTTATAGATGGCGTGGTTGCATCCAGGATTGTCGCTCTTTTTGGAACACTTAAGTCGACTCCGACCATGCAATTATCCGTTGTAGATTTGCTCTAAAATTTTCCGGGAAAATAATTAAGAATAAACCTCAAATTGATGTAGGCAAACTCGAACAACCGTCCATCCGACAAAACTATGAAAATATTCTAAAGGCTAATCTAACTGGTCTGAATAGCAAAAATCCGAATATACTTTGGTCCAAGATAAGTTCCACTATGCACAATGCAGGTACTACTGTATGTGGCATAGCAGGCCCCCGTAGAAATAATCACTGGCTCTCTGTAAAATCTATGGAGATACTCGAAATAAGGCGCCAAATTCCACCTGGCTCGACTCATAATAATACCCGTCGCAATATAAGACGCCAACTTAAGCGCAGTCTAAAAGGCGATCTCGAAAACTTTTGGAGCAGAAAGGCTGAAGAAATGGAAGTAGCTTTCGCGTCAGGTAACAGTCGCTGTTTGTTCCAACTTATACGCACAACAGGTCCGAGAAAGTTAAAAGTTAGCGAAACTATAAATGATAGTAACAACGAATTAATAACCGATAAAATAAGTCGTCTTGACAGGTGGGCTGAACACTTTAGAGATCAATTTTCTTGGCCACCCGCGTCAGTTCCGCTTCCCGAAAGCATGTCTGCATCAACAGTGTGGAATGTTAGTCCCGAAGAACCATCCGAGTTAGAAGTACGCGATGCAATCCTGTCTCTTAAGCGCCGCAAAGCCGCCGGCCCCGATGATCTGCTTCCAGGATTGTTTAAGGATGATGGCGATATAATTTCAGGAGCGTTGACCAAACTTTTTCATACTATATGGAATGAGGAAACCGTACCACTTGACTGGAATGAGTCGACCATCATTCCTATCTTCAAAAAAGGCAATCGTAATTTGTGCGATAACCATCGTGGTATAAGTTTGACTCCGGTTGTATCAAGGTTATTTGCTTCGATTATCCTACGTCTTCTTAGCGCTTCACGTAAATCACAAACAAGAGAAGAACAGGCCGGATTCCGCGTAGGACGAGGTTGTATAGATAATATTTTTACGTTAAGGCAAATTCTCGAACAGAGACATTTATATCACCGTCCCACAATAGTCGTCTTTCTAGACTTCAAGGGTGCATTTGATTCGGTGGATCGCAATGTTTTATTCCATATCTTGTCGAAAAGCGGTGTGCCCACTAAATTTGTTAATATTATACGAGCTCTCTACACAAATACTTCTGGTCGCGTTAAGGTTTACAACGAATTAACGCATAACTTTACAACCAGCAGTGGTGTTCGCCAAGGTTGTCCACTTTCCCCATTTTTGTTTAATTTTGTAATCGATGATATTATGAACAACACTCTCTCACACATTCAGGACGCTGGATTTGAAGTTCTCCCAGGAGATAAACTAGTCGATCTTGACTATGCGGACGATATCGTACTATTATTCGACAATCAGCATGCTGCCCAGACCACCTTAAATAGATTAGCAAACGTTGTTCCGTCTTGCGGTAGGAAATTCGCACCCTCTAAATGTAAGATACTGTTACAGGATCACCCACCACTCACTCCAACGTTGGGACTGCAGAATGAAGATCTTGACATAGTCGACAGGTTTACATATCTTGGGAGCTCTATCAATAACGTAGGCAATATATCCGACGAGGTGAGAATACGGATCGCGAAAGCTAGAGTAGCTTTCTCGAACCTTCGTCATTTATGGAGAAACGCGAATATTTCACTTTGCCTTAAAGGTCGTGTTTACAATGCATCTGTACGCGCAGTCTTACTATACGCTAGTGAAACTTGGCCTCTTAGAGTTGATGATCTGAGACGCTTACAAGCATTCGATCATCGTTGTTTGAGAAGTATAGCACATGTTGGTTACCAACAACGAATAACTAACGTTGACATCCCTAGACGTATGTTTGGATCTGACAATAAGTGCTCGTCTTTAGAAAAGCAAATAAGGCTCCATCAACTTCGTTGGCTCGGTCACGTTTTGCGTATGCCCTCATTCCGATTGCCCAATAGAGCTCTGTTCTCTCATCCAGCACCAAATTGGCGTAAGAAACAAGGTGGGCAGATTTTGACATGGCAGAAACAATTAAAGTCACTTACATCCAAATTGAGTAGTATAGGATCCACTCGTCTGCCGGGATGGGGTCCTCGTGCACATCACAGTTCTTGGTTAGAAACCCTTAGCGATATGGCAGCGAATCGAGCTCAGTGGCGATCTTGTTGCAGATGTATAGTAGAATCATCTTCGTAACTTTCTTTTCTTAGTAGAGCAAAGTTAGCTGCGAGGTTCGGTTTGTTTACAACGTGATACAATGAAATCCGCAAGGAAGCTGTGTTGCTGATGTCGCCTTGCCCGAATGCTAACTTGGCCATAATGGTGTTGTGGAGAGGTTTAGTTTGCCTCATTTCTGTGAGTTATCCTGATAAATTTACTCATAATAGCAAGGTTTTCCTTCTCTCTCTACCCCTCTCCCTCTCTCGTAAATCTCAATAATAATTTATCTAAATTCACTTATATACTTTTTTTCACTCCTTATGGTTATATGGCAGTGAAACATTAGTCACTTGACTTTTGTGTGGCTGGAAATGACGATGATCATCAACATGATATTCTAATCGACTGGCTAAGAATAACAAAATTCAACAACAGTAATTTACTATGTTCACATATTTCTATCTTGTTTTGCTTTCTAATATTTATATAAATATATGTTCATTAGTAGATATTTGAGAAGACCATGCGAAAGAAAATTTTCTTGTATCTGATAAAATTTCATTTTCTTTTTGCACACAGGAAGGGTACAATGAATTTTATTAAAGCTCGCATTTCAAAAGAATATATATATATATATATATAATTAGGAAAAAGGAACACATTTATCCGGTAGAGCTGCTGTATCCTGGCCAGGATTTATTCAAGCAGTCTGGGAATTAGCTGCTCACAGGGCTCGAACCGGGGTACATATTCTTCCTCATACATTATTTTTAGTATATATTGACAAATATACGTATAACTAGTTACTTTCTTACATCAACTTCACAAACTCAATATAACCAAATGTTATCACCGCCCGCGCTAGTATTTATTGTTTAATTTTTACAATATTCAGTACTACACCATTTTCCAAAGAGGTTTGACGTGTGCCGAAATATGACAGATTTTGAATAGCTAATTGAAACTTCAGGTCGAGATGCCACGGAAACTCCGCCTCAACAAAATGCCAATCTAACTTAAAATTATTATGTTAATTAAAATTTGTGAAGTGTGTGGCAGGGTGGCAAATTTTAACGATTCGAGCTTTGTTGGCGGCAAAACTATTAGTAGTAATTGAAAAGTACCTAGTAGAGACGAATAATTTTCTTTTGTTTCTATATGCAATGCTAACTATATATATATATATATATATATATATATATATATATATATATATATATATATATATTTGCACAAGAAAATTTGTACAATTGGAAAGTAAAATTCCCTATTTGAATGTGCATTCAGCCAGTTATGCAGTTAACTTGATATAAAGTCTTCGACAATGCGGCTTCACAACCAACTCACATTTAGAATATATACCGAGCCTGTGAATGATATCAATACTACGGTGGCCGAGTCGGCACATTGTTACGATTAACTTATGGCTGGTTCTGGTGGCTACAGTACTGTGAGGAAATTCGTGCAGCAAGCGATGCTGGATTCCTGGGAGGCTGCCCAGTTTTTTCTTTTACTATGAGAAAATATTAATGGCCTGATCTTTCTTGTCTCTCGTCACTGTTATCCCCAGCTGTTTTGCTATTCTTTGCTGTTCCGTGAATAGTTTGTCTATAATCAACTGTCTCGTGTTTGACACCATAAAATCTTTAAGTTCAATAATCATATTCGAATTCTCAAAAATTTATATAGTTATTATTCCACAAATGTTGAATACGTAAACTTAATGATATTCCGCGCGCACAAAAAACTGTTAAAAATTTGCTGAACTTGAATGAATCTTGTGCATGTATAAATGAATTCCCATTCTTGAAAAACTATGTCGTATCTCCAGAAGTTAATTTAGGCAAGTTTCATAAATTTCATGTAATTAATCCATTGACAGAAGGGAGATGTTATTGAAACACACCACAAATATTTCTCAGGAAGAATACATAACGGGCTACATTAGGTTCAAGGCTCGAGTTATCTTTCGACGCCAATCTTTCGGACTTTCTCTAGCTGAAAAGTTGTCAGAAGTTAGAATGATCCTTGCTTTGCCTAAAAGTTAATATCTATTTTGTTTTAGTCTACATCATTATGTTGTATAAAATCATCCAGAATAATCAGAATAGTAAATATACTGTACACAAATTTTTATTGAACATATTACATGGTATTAACAAATAAAAGTGCCTAGTAATGGGATAAATGAATGTCCAAATAAGAATTATGAAACAGTAAGCGTTTAATCTGCAGTCAACCAAAAAATTTCATCAATTCTAGAACTTTAAGCTATCACTTGTCATTGGTTTATTCAGCCCTTGCGTGCGATGGGTTGTTTGTCGTACACGCGTCAGACTTCTCCAAGAACTGTTTCCATCTGGCCATCAAAAGGTTGTGTCGTATTATGTGCTCCTCAAACTCATAATCAGATAGATTACTAGATGGCTCTGTTGAACACGTCGAGTGAGTAATTTTTTGGAGTTGAAGATTTGGTAGTTTTTCTGACAGGCTGAGAGAAACTCGCGGGTGCACTCCGGTTACTTCGCAATTTACGAGCCAGATTTATGTGCTTTGTCACTCGATTGACAAAGTTACGGCCGATCTGTATTCGATGAAGGGTCAGGGCAATTATTTCCACTTCCAACAGGATCTTCACAAGCAGAAGGACAAAAAAGTAGAATAATATAACTTACATTAGTGTGTCAATTATTTTGATTATAAGTATTAAAATTAAAATTTAGTAATTGCTAAATTTCAACCTTTTTAACAATAGAACGTTCAACTACGACACTAAAAATTTCTCTGACACAATTTAGCAATACTATCTCATAAAGATTATCCCAGACCAATTTAAATAAAAGTCAAAAGCCAAATTCAGCAGTCACCATTTACATGGTATCTCTTATATTCTCACAATATCACACACCTGGCTAGAAATAATCAAATAAATACAGTAACTTTGGCCCGTAGTTTTAAAATTCCCGCCTGACGACCGACGGGCAAAAGCTAGTCAACCCGGGAATGGTAGCATGAAACTTACCGGGTCTAATGGGACACGGTCATCATTTAGTTTCATGTGAGGCCTCGAGTTTAGCCTAACTTCATAGTAATATTTAGTGTTAAATTTGTAGTGACGAAATGATAACAAGAGTGCCAGACGAAGCAGAGAAGGTTTCGGCTGCCGAAGAAAACTTTGGCCACTAACATCTGGGTAGATAGTGCTTATCAGCCTTGATTGACAGGCTATCTAAGAGAACAAAAATTCCGATTACAAATCACTATTAGGAATGAACGACTCTGTGTTCCTTAACATTCCAATATAATCGTGAACGATAAAATCTAAAATGATTACATACTGAATCGGCCATCACGCGGTACAAAAACTGTTTTCTTATCTGCTGCGTCATGCAGGTGGATAAGCAAAATCAGGCTATTGCAGACACCTTCATCTCCATTTCTATCTCCTTTCCTTCTCTTTCCTCTACTCAATATAACGCTCTTTTAGATACTTTGAATATGGTTGTTGTTGATCATACAATGAGCCCGATATCTGATTGCCAAATATCGAAAATAGTTTGAGTAGACTACCATTCATTATACATAGGTAAGTTTTCGACATCGATAAATTTAACATGTGAACATTAAAAGATTTGACAAAAAGAAGCTCTTGCACGTACGTTGGATAAATTATAAATCGATTTGTGTTGAATATATGAAACTAGAGTTCAGGATCCTACGTGCATTACAGATATGGGTGCGCCATCCTTATTTGCGCGTTATTGGCTTCGAAAATCTCGTTTCACAGAGTTTTCTCAAGTCAGTAAATAAGGCGTAGGTATTGTCCTTATCAACAAGTTGAAGCTTGCCTAATTGAACGGATCCCTGTAAATAGCCGACATTTTGCGGCGCCTGCAAATACTTCTACCACAATTAATGAAAAAGCCGCAATCAACGCAATGATAATAATGAGAGACTGTTGGATAGCTGCGCAGATTATATTAAAGTTCTACATACTTCAGACGTAGTGCTAGACGTTTCGTCGCATGGCGTCCTCCACATCTCGGAGAAAGGTAGACTCAAATAAATCATATAGAAATTAATTATAGATGGCGTGGTTGCATCCAGGTTTGTCATTATTTTTTGGCAATTATGTCGATTTAGACCATGCTGCGATTATTTTATGTTTTCTGAGCGCATCACGTGAATCACATACTAGTGAAAAACAAGCCAAATTTCGATCAGGACGATGTGTCATAGATAATAATTTTACTTTAAGACATGTTGTTGAACAACTACAAGTATGTCGCCGTTTCACAATAGTCGTCTTTATAGACTACAAAGTTGCATTTGACTTAAACAATGAATGATTGCACGGATGGTGGTAACAATTATTTAAATCAAGTTTGCGAGCTTAAAGTAAACATTAATCCAATTTTATTGAACCAGACGTCGAACATAGATAAACTACCGCCAGTCGCACGCAATGACGTTTTTCAATCTCCCATGGTTATCAACAGAGTACGACGACAAACTGACAAACTAATTTTATACACTTTTCCGAAAATCCTGTCCATTGTTAAATTTTAAGTAAACATAGCAACTATATTTATTACACCCATAATATTTCAGATATATAAATAGACACGTAGATATAAAATCGTACATAATAAAATTTCGCGGGAAAGATAAATATTTATTAATAAACCAAACATTACTTGACGCAAGACTATCAAAAGAAATGACAGCAGAGTAAATATACCAATTAGTCAAATGTTAAAATAAAGCTGATTTAAAGAAACTTCTCGTACACAGTATTAACTGTTCGTATTTCGTGAATTGATTTGCCGACTGAAGATACTCGAAAGTGAGAGAACACACATTTGTAACCAAGGATATTTTGACATTAAGTATACGAAATTGGCTAGGAACAGCAACAGTTAGATAATTTTGCAAGGCCCGAATGCACACAAAATATCTTTTAAATGATATTAATTTAAAAAATACGTCTTCGACACGGGAAGCTGTACAATAAATACGAACAGAAGAAAATAGAAATTTATGAGGATATCGGCTGAATTTTCCGTACAAAGAATGATTACTAAATTTCAAACTGTTGTAGGTCTATTGTTCTGTTTAATTAGTACTATTTTCCAAAGCCACAAGTATATTTAACCGACTGTCTACGGAAACTTAATTCCTACCACAGCACGAGGTTAATAAGGTGGTTCACATATATATATTTAACAAATTGTTATGCGAGAACTCAGATTAAAAACGCAATTGGATCATTCTTCTCCCGTAAATCTTTCTACTCATAGACTTTTAACCAGTTTCGTGGTGCATAGGCACCAGAACTTAAGTTTCATTTTGCCTAGCCGCAACATTAGACAGATCGCCTTAGACACTAAAAGTCACATGTCGCCATTCCAATACTAACTACTCACTATTTCTGTTTACTACTTACAATGATTAATTAATCTTGTTTAATTCAAGCTCACAAACTTTAATTAAATAATAGATAAGACCACCACCCACACAATCACTGTTTGTTCAATTCTATTAATTAATCTCACACCTGAACTCATCAGTCCGGACCCAACCTACCCCGCTTGGATGCTCTGAAACTTCATGGACTATCTCCAATTGGTCTTGTCTAGTCAAATGGGGCTTCGTTTTTTTCCCACCACATTTAACTATCTTGATGTTAATGCTAACTTTTCTCTTCATTAACCCCTCCCCTTGCTATGAAATATTTTGCTAGTCACAATTCCATTCACCTCCATATACTCTACCCTTGATTTGTTATTTCAATGGTCGGACCAGTTGGCCTTTGATGCCAAATAAATGTATTATTATTATTATTATTATTATTATTATTATTATTATTAATCTGTAATAATTTACAATACTAATTCTAGTGTTATTTCGGCTAACTATCTGAAACTCAATATTTTTATTAAGACCTCTGGCGATCGATATTTGAAGGTGGTTCTTCCTTTCTTTCCAAGTTCTGATTTCATTCAACCGAACAAACACAAAGTTGATAAAAGCGTCCCTTTTTCACAAAAGTCTGCAATCCTGTTGATATTTTTAATTTTGATTATGATAATACTTTCTCATGGTTGAATAAAAGACAAGAATAATTGTTATCGGAAACAGATTTTCTTGAGATTTTTATTTCCAAATTTTGTATTATTATAATTGAAATGTTTTGCACTATATCTTCATGTTAGTTAACATTACATACAATCGATTGCTAGTCATGGTTCTCAATTTTTGCATAATGTTACTCGTATTATACCTTAATTGTTCCTAATTTGATGATGTATATATTATTCTTTTCAGTCGAACTTTCTGATATTGTTATATTGTATAGTACAGCTAGTGAGATATACTTATCTACATGAGATTAATTGCACACGTATTGTGATGTGATAATTTTCCTTATATATTGTACATTTTCCAATTTTATTATTTGATGGAATATGTGTGGTTTGAATCCAAATAAAGATATTCTATTCTATTCTATTCTAAAAAACTCCCAAATGCCTTATCGTCAAAAATTTTGTTAGTCACTATTTCATTCAACTCTATATATATCCCTACTTTTTAATAGTATACTACAATTTCAAATGTTAAGCCATATGACCTAGGCTGCCAAACAAAATTTATAATTATAATATAATAATAATATACGATTATTATAATTCATTACCTTTTTTAAAATCATCTGTATTTTCGAAATAAGGCAAACACTTTTCAAACAAAAAAGCAAAATTTCTTTAAAATAGTGAAATATAAATCAAAATAAGCAGTGTACGTCAATTTATTATAGTTATCTTAAAGCAATATTTAATATGGACGAATTATATTATTGATTGAACTATCTTGTTGTTAATGATAACTTTTCCCTCCCAACCCCTCCCCCTGCTATTAAATACTTTGCTAGTCACAATTCCACTCACCTCCACATATCCTACCCTTGATTTGCTATTTCAATGATTGGGCCAGTTGGCCTTTGATGCCAAATAAATGTATTATTATTATTATTATTATTATTATTATATATTCTAGTTTGCTATAATTATTTGATTAAAGTTTTTGTACTTGTTACAAAAGCAAACTAAAAAACAAACAAAATATGAGAAAATATAGTGCTTTTACATGCAAGATAGACGTATGCATCAAGAGCTAAACATCTGATTGAAACCTTGAATGCAAAACCAAGTTAATTTTATGGTCCTAAAGAGCACTTCTTTCAGTTTCTTAATTGACCGTCTTGTAAACGCCCCACTGCGAAGTTACAAAGAAGTTAAAGGCCGTTGATAATGGGATAAAGTTATTGTAGGTGGCACTTATCAAAGTCGGAATTGCATTCCACTGGAAATTCCAAAATAGTTGGTTGGTGTTTTAGTGTCTATAAATATTCCTAGACACATCATATCCACGTTGTGGATACTTTACTACGTTTTGCTCATCCAATTCTTTTCTTTCTTGTTTCAGCGGATGACCGGAAACTCAACAGCTCTACCGATCCACCAACGGTTCGCTTTGGACATTGACTCCCCCTCGACTTCCTTCAATCACAACCTCGTTCTACGAATGCCTGCGACCCCTGCAAGACTCGCTCGCTCCAATCCAGCAGATTCCATCCATGTCTATGCTATGGTCCATCAACTATATTTCCACGACAATGGACTCCATCGGTTGATGTCTACCTCCGGTCCGCCATCATTTTCGATCTCACACCCACCTTGAAGCTCTGACATTTCATGGACTATCTCCAATTGATCTTGTCTAGTCAAATGGAACTTCGTTTTTATTTATTTTTCACCAGATTGAACTATCTTGATGTTAGTGATAACTTTTCCTCTCGTCAACCCCTCCCCCTGCTATTAAATACTTTGCTAGTCACAATTCCATTCACCTCCACATATCCTACCCTTGATTTGTTATTTCAATGGTCGGGCCAGTTGGCCTTTGATGCCAAATAAATGTATTATTATTATTATTATTATTATTATTATTATTATTATTATCCGCATGACAAGTTGTGGAGCAACAAGTAAATTGGCATGACTGAGATCCAAGTTACTAGCTGACACAGCGTAACTTACGCTAGTCCAGACGTCAGCGTAGGTAAATAGTCAAGTGTGTAGCGCGACAACAATCACGCGATTTGCACAATAGGATATTTCAAACGTGTGTTAATCATGTATGGTAAATGCAGTGTTCATATAATTTCGCAAACATAAGCTTCCACGCCATTGGTAAACGGCAAATTTCGCTTGTTTCAATTAGTACTGCGTAAATAATATTTGAATTTCATTTACGCAATTTGTCGGCGAATAGTTCTTAGCCGTTACATCACTTTTCTCTCTGAAAAAAGGAAAAATTCCTCCCAGTGAGGCTTGATAGGTAATATAGTTCAGAGTACGAACCCAGCATAGCAACTGGTTTTTATTCTGCTCATAGTTAATAAAAAAAGTTATACAGTAAATGTTAGGCTGGAGTATGCTCGTTGGTTGTTTCAACAATGACATGAAGCTAAATAACCACTAGGAAGTGCTACACAAATTGTTAGCTGTAGTGGCCGGTCATACCGCGTGAAGTGAAATAGAGTATTGAGGTTTTGAGAGTCGCGGCGTAAAGATTGCAACCTAGATTGACCCTGAAGTTGCTAGGTTTACATTGAAACCTGGGCAGGCTTGACCGTTTTCAATTAGTTTAAAAAAGCCGAAAGGTGATAGTGTGTACTCGACATTGTGGTCATGATATTCTTAGATTGTGCACTGTGCAATTACGCAAGTTGAGATATGCATTGAAAGTGGCCTGTACCATGATATGAAGCCTAAGATTAATAAGTGTTGCTACACAAGGCGTAAGCTATAATTAGCTGGACATACCTAAATAGGCAGTGTGAGCTCAGGTGTTAGCCAAAAGTTGCAACAGTAAAATGTAGAAACTATATATATATAATCAAATATAAACCACGAAAGTGTACTCAAACATTGCCGCACAGATGGAATAATACCGAAGAACTGTTCAAAAATGATACACAATTTTTAGCTCTGAACAGCTGGTTATACCACGTGAGACAATTGCGTGGGAAAAATGTGTATTAATCATGTGGATTCATAGAGGTCACATCGCTTGACTTAGGTTTCACGTAGTGCGCATAAAAATTAAACATTTAATACGTAGAATAACGAAAAAGTAAAATAAAAATTATATCTGTAATGCTTTAAGCAAAGCAATCCATTGCTAGGTTCAGATTGTAGACAGATAGAACCAGAGACCCCTGTAGAATGCTGTATGTTGCCAGGATCAGGCGGTTCGATGAACAGTTTCAACCTGTCTCTGCTTACCAATAAAGGAGTCGCACCTTGCGTTATAATAACATATTTTGTCTGTCTGAGCAATATCAGGTAAAGACGGCGATACTTTGGTTGTAGTGGTGCAACAGCAGCGTCGTTACGAACCAGTATTCTCTTGCAGCTGTGGAGCTGCGGGTGAAGAAAGAATGGACGAGTCGTATGTTTCAGCTGCTGTTCCAACCTGTTACCAAAATGAAGTTGAAGGCGGGAAGCTTCGACTTGTGGATCATCCTTTGCGAGTAGTAGACGAGGGAGCTGACTGGCCAGGCGTAGATCCATACTATACAAGATTTTTTATGCAGACGTTTTACTACAATCCCGAGTACGAGAACGCATGGCAAGTAGAAATAAAGGTAATTTATTTACCCATTTGCAATAAATGGACGAGGATTCTAAAGCAGCTTTGAGATCCCTATGCATTCTTTCGACCATACCGTTAGATTGGGAATGTAAATCAGCCGTCGGTGCATCCCATGCACTACAAGGTTGTTTTGAAACAAACCGATGAAAAGCAAGTGCCTCTTTGAGTGATTACCTCATTGGGAACACCATAATGGGCTATCCATACAGAGATAAAACCGTTAGTGACTTCGTCTGCATAAATGGTGTCAAGAGTTAAATCCGCAGGCTATCGTGTAAATCTATCAATCATAGTTGAAAGGTAGCCGAAACTTTGAATCTTCGTCAGATGAAATATGTCGATGTGGACGATGGCTAGGCGCGAAGTGGTTTGGAAATACTGCAACGAATGTGCCGTGTGACCTAGATTTTTTGGCAAATGACAATCGGAGACCCATCGTTTAGCGTACTGCTTGGGCCTGTGACCCAGGAATGATCTGTAAGAAGTCTGACTGTCGCCTTGCTTCCTGGATGAGATGTTAAGTGAATTGCGTCGAAAAAATTTTTCTCTGAAGTCTGGGCGGCAGAACTGACATGTTGGCCTGCGTAACCTTGAAATAAACAATGGGCAAACTTCCCCAGTGACGGAATATGAACTTGGAGGCATAACGGGCTACTGATCTTTTAATGTGGGTGTCTCCGCCCTATTTTTTTCGCAGGAGGGATGTCATTAGTGCAAGTTCACTGGGAGGTAATTAGTTGACTGTGAATGGCGACGACGAAGATGGTCATAGCGAGATTTCTGGCTTAGAACGTGTGTCTGCAATGAACTTTTACTTCCCCTTAGCATAAAAGATGTCGAATTGCCATTCTCTCAGACGTGACAGCTGTTTTTCTATTCTGGCAGGGTATGTGTGACACTTAAAGTCTTCTGCTACAAATGATATTGATAAATTCGTGAATGGCGACGAGTTCTCCACCGAAAGTATCGTATCTTGTTTCAACTGATTAGCGAGTACGCGGGTAAAAACTGTTAGGCTTCTGAAAGGCGATGATATTTTGTTCCAAAGTAGCCCCAATAGCGTATTCGAAAGCATCTGTAGTGAGTAGAAATGGTCGTTGAAAATCCGGATGCATTAGCATTTTAGAGTTGATGGTGTGTCGAAGTAATTCCTCGTCTTCAGATGACCAAGTCCTTTTCGTATCCGCAGTTTCCTACACAACGGATATAGTTATCTTGATAGGCCGGTTAGGAACTTACGATAGTAGTTTAGGACTCCCAAAATTTTCTGCAGCTCACTTACAGTCTTTACTGACTTAATATAACTGATTGAATTTGCTTTCGACGGCAAAGTGTGAATACCTTTTGTTGTAATACAATGCCAAAGGTAATCCACGAATGTAGTTGTCACAACTTATCTTGATTCCGTGGTTGGATAAGTGTGAGAGGACATTTCGTAAATGCTTGGCATGAGATTATAAGTGTAGACTGAAAACCATTATGTCATCGAGATAAGTATGCTGTCCATGAATCATTCAAATGTCTGATTAGCACACTTGATATTACTTGATGACCGCAATCTTTTCCATGTCTTCTGGCGCTACCGGGATATGAATGTAGGCTTGCCTGAGGTCGTTTACTGAGAAGAAATTGCTACCGCAGAGTTTTCAATTAAGGTGTTAATATTGGGAATAGGATATGCATCGGATTTGGTCATCGAATTTAACTAGCGATAATCTCTGCAGGCTCTGTATGATCCGTTTAATTTGGAGACTAAGTACAGTGGTGACGCTCATGAAATTTTCGATGGTCTGATGATTCCCTCTTCCAAAATTCTAAAACAATTCTTTTGGGCAGCTTTCAACTTAGCAGAGGCTAGTGATCGCTTCTTAAGTTAAATTTGTTATCCTGCTCTGACGATATGGTGCATCGTATAGGTGACTCATAGCTATGACTTTCTAAGATCAAACAAAGACTTGTGTTCTCGCAGAGCTGTTGATATATCTGCTGAATGATGCAATGGAGTTTGTTGAATGACCTGTAACTTCACACGTTCGGAGGCAAGTGTCTAAAAACTTTGTTCAAGTTCAGTGAAGAGGTCGATGATATTTTGATTGGCAAGAGCAAAAATGAATCAAAATTTCACCAGGAAATCAAGGCCTATTATGTTGTGTGAGACCTTGGCAACGATGAAGTTATAAGAAAATGAACGTCGTAAACCTATGTTGAGTGTGCGATGCCGAAAACCATAAGTAGGTATGGGCTACCGTGTAGCTGTTGCAAGTAAAACACCTAGAGACATCTTGGCCATAGAATCACTCTTGAGAACTGAACCGTTGCTCCTGTGTCTACAATGAATTCTTCGCCAGTTCTGAAATCGAGAAGATGCAGAAATTCATTGGATTATTTGCCCGGGTCATGCAAACAAGAAGACTGGTGATTGCGACAGACATTGTCAGTTTGGCTGTCTATGTGGCATTTTCTGCGTGATGAGAAATAGTCAAAATAAACTGCAGCTGTAGGTGTTTGAAATACTTATTTGTTGTTGACTGTGGTCATCTAAGAAAGGAAACTGGCATACATTTGGTAATTTCTCCAAACAATGCAGGCAATTTCGACAACTATAAAAATACTTCTGGTGATTAGAACAACAACCTTTAGTATAATATCGACTGAATAACCGAGGTGATCTCGATTGTCCGTTATACTGATTTAGACGTGTTGATCTATGGTTCTATTAACATGTGCCTCTACGATGAATATTCTTTCAAGAATTTTAATCAAATCTGAAATACATCTCTCCAAAGTGGATAGCTTAGCATCATCAGATGTAAGACCGGTGGATGGACACTGAGCTATCTTAGAATTTAGGGTGGTCATGTTTGGAAATGACTTACAGCACATTAAAAAGCATAAAGGGACATAAATATATTTAGATAGAAAATTGTAATCATAAGTGCCCTAAAAAATTAAAACTTTTAACTAAACTTTTACCAAAATCTGCTTCCACAGTTTTAAACTGACAAAATCTGCTTCCACAAAATCAGAAGCAAAATATGCTTCTAGAGCTAATAGATAACTGATGAAATCCACTTCCACAAACTTAAACAGTTTTGATCAAATTACTGACTAAATCTGTTTTTCACAAAATCAGAAATAAATGTGCATCCACAGTTTGGTATAATTTGTACGTAGGAGACAAAGGTTTTAAACGACAGATAAACTCCCAAAAAAGTTTCCTTCCAAACAGAAAATACCTAAATAAACTGTTTAAATAATAATTAAAAACAGGGCGAATAAATGGATGGTTCGGCACGCTAACATCGAATTACCGTATTCCCCCAGGATAACAAGATTTGTGATATAAAAGCAAATCTAAAAGCCTTACCTGTCTCAGTATCCTGGCGCGGACGCCAATTTATAAACGCTCCGGCCGCAAGTAAATGCCGTGTGAGGTTACGAAGTAATTAAAAGCTGTAGATAATAAGAGACAGCTATTGTGAGTGGTCATTATCAGGTCCTGAATTGCATTCTCCAGCAATTTCAGAGAAAACTAGGTAGAAATATTTAGAGGTCATTTGGCAAAATATCATTGATGAAACAGTTCATGAGTATCTGAATATTACGACCTATAATCAAAACCTATGGACTGATCATTACTCAGTGAAATAACTGGGTATTTAAATATGAATTTGAGTACTCGAGAGGAGGAATTTTTATTTCATATTTTCTCCATTTTTCAAAAAGAATCTTATGTAATGTAACGACACAAATCAATCGCCGACATATTGCGTAAATTAAATTCAAATTTATTTACGTTGCACCAATGAGAAAAAAGCAAATTGCCGTTTAGCCACGTTTAACCACGTTTAACCAGTAGTATGAAAGTACACATATTGCATGCTATTTAAGCACGGTAATTTACCATGCAAGTCAGTTGTGGCATTTGCCTTCTACCTGCTTCACGCGTGTGCGTTCTGTCGGCTGTCAATACGTGTGCGCTCTGTCGGCTGTCAATACCTACGCTGGTGATTTGATAGTTTCACAAACAACTAACTACATCCGTGACTCATCTTGTTGCGGGATACCGGAGAGACGAGCCAATTGAGTGCAGGACCTGCAGGACACCATCCACAACGCGATCACAGCTCAATCACGGGAGCGACAACTCAACCAGAGTCCACTCAAGGCTCTAGGACATCTTCAACTCTGAAGACTTCAAGAGAACGCATTACCAGGCCCTCTTAAGGGCCCCCATATCAGTAACTAATATCTATTCAGAGCACCTTAACCGAGTTTGTAACGTCGTACGGCATTTACTTGAAGCCGGGGCGTTTACAGTAACAGGTCAAATTATATCACGGACATATTGTAATTTGAATCAAAATAAAATAAGAAATTATTTGCCTGACATAATACAATAGAAGAAGAGCGAAATCTATAATCTAATGAAGTAGGCAATATACCTACATTTAAGCGCAAAACTTTCACAAAGCGACACATTCTGAAATTCCTGTTGCCTTCAATTTCTTTTGCCTTATTACTGCTCGGATTATTTTCGTCTGTTGTGTTATTTGCGTTTTTACCCACGCTATTTCGGTGAAAATGTTAGCCTTCATTCTTGCGCATCACTTGTCCTGCATTTCCATGCCAGTCGTGATTCAACCTTTTTTAATCAGAATTCTATGGTTGCCTACCTTATTGATGTTGCAGCAAAATCTCAACGAGACTCAGCAAGAACTTCTGGATATTCGACTCTTCTATAATACACTAATCCGTGATGGCAGTAGCCATTGAACGTCTCTCTGTGTCAGTTAAATTTCACCAAGACTATTTCTCGCCCCGAGATCTTATGCTTAAATGTCCATAACACTTCAAATAGAAGTAACAAGATTCTCGTTAGATAAAGGTTCTATAATGAGCCTACCAGAGAAATCAGCCGCAAGAGTAACTTATATAGTCGTGTGACAAGAATCAAGTATATTAATGTCCCGTGGAGGTTAATTAAATTATTGGATATCAATTAACTCCTCATATAAAAATAAATCAAATTTTATTTTTTGTACATTTGATGTTATCGCTGGCTTCGTAAAACAATATCATGATTTTAAAAGATATTGTAATTTTTTTCGTCATACAGTACATAAAATGAGTCATTTAGCTCCAACAAAATCTAGTAGCCCAATGTCTAAATGCTACGTATCTTCAGATTTAAAGCTGATATCTCATGTATATCTAACTAACGAGAAAATACAGAATTGTCTGAATCCGTTCTATAAGGGGCCAATTACAGTCAATTACATGACTGATAAAATGCACTTATAGAAGTAAATGGACAGTAGAGTGTATAGCACTGGATCGCTGCATTCCACTATTTACATAGACAGAGGAGGAATAGAATAGAATAGAATAGAATATCTTTATTTCGATTCAAATCACACATGGTCCATCAAATAATAAATTTGGAAAATGTACAATATTAAAAAATAACATCACATAAAATGTGCAATTAGTTGTACTATACAATTTATCAGCATCAGAAAGTTCCGCTGTAAAGAGTGAGAGATTCTTCACTAAAAATAGGAAAATTTAAGTTATAATTCGAGTGTAACATTATGAAAAAAGGGAACCATGACTAGCAATTGATTGTATGTATTGTTGATTAAAATGATGATATTGTAACACGCGGCTCCGCGTTACAACCCAACGAAGTTCAATTATGACAAATATGGTACTCTTTAAGGTCAAATAATCTAACTCAGTTTTTACACAATATTTCTCTTAACTGCAATTTTAGAAAAAATCTCTGTTAGTTTCAAGCACTTTTAATTCAGATTTCTTGAACTGCAATTTTAATTTTAATTTTAACGACACAAATTAATGGTCGACATATTGCGTAAATTAAATTCAATTTTATTTACGTTGCACCAATGAGAAAAAAGCGAAACTTGCCGTTTAACCAATAGTGTGCAAGTAGGCATGGCATGCTATTTAAGCACGGCCATTTACCATGCAAGTCAGTTGTGGCCTTTTGCGATCTACCTTACGTAACGCGTGTGCGTTCTGTCGGCTGTCAATACCTACGCTGTTGATTTGATAGTTTCACCAACAACTAGCTACATCCGTGACTTAACTTGTTGCGGTATAACCAGAGAGACGAGCCAATTAATTGCAGAACCTGCACGACGTTATCTACATCGTGATTACAGCTCAACCACGGGAGCGACAACTCAACCAGAGTCCACCCAAGGCTCTAGAACATCCTCACATTCAACAATTCAGAAGAACGCGTTACCAGGCCCTCTTAAGGGCCACCTATCAGTAACAAATCTCTATTCAGAGCACCTTAACCGAGTTTGTAACGTCGTACGGCATTTACTTGATGCCGGGGCGTTTACAAAATTGGCGACCGCGCCAGGATATTGATTATTGTTCTTATTTTTTTGGATATAAATCGATTAACATTTGCGTTTTCTCTACCGTGATCGTGGTCTTCTGGGAATTTTTTTTGGGTATATTTATTCGTGGATTTGTGTTGAATTTTTTTGGGGGATAATTATAATACATTGTCATCAAAGGCCAACGGGGCCTCTGTTCATCTTTCCTACGTACGAAACGGCACCGTACGTACTCGACAGGCACAATTCCGGATTTTTGGAAAGCAGTGACGTTTTTTGTTCTGCGCCCATTCAACTGTGGAAGCTGTTTGTGGGTAAGCGTTTCGTTAAAGTATATTTATATATTTTCATATTGCTTATAAATTTATGCTTTTAAGATCCCGCAAGATTGTTAAAATGTCAGGTACAATTTTAGATATTGATGTTCTTGTTTGGGATGGAGATAGTGAGCTATTCTTTATGCGCGTAGATTCCGATTTCTTCCCGTTTCCTGATTATGACATTCATCAATAACTGTTGAAGGTTTTTGCTAAACTACCTTCTAAATTGCAGCGACGGATTTATCATAAGCTTGAGGCCATTAGGAAGCTACCTAATCCCATTTTGGGCCTACAAAACGAGATAGAATCCTTGCATGGACCCACGGAAACTGAGCAGATAATAAACAAATATGCGCAGTTAGATATGCCAAATCTTGGCCCCATCGAAATACTGAGGGAATTACGGAAATGTTGGTATAAAACCAACATTTCTGACCATGAGGCTAAGGTTGCTTTTATTAACAATCTTCCCCAAACATTAAAACTCTTTGCCAGACAGCTCCCCAACACTCTCTCTCTATAGATGACTTATCTGAGAGATGTGAGTTAGAATATAGGGTTTTGGAACCCAAAGTGAATCCACTATACTTTTCTTCACCCCCGCAAGATGATAGACTCTCCTCTTTAGAGAGGACAGTGGCGAACATGGCTAAAGTTCTAGAAGGATTGGCCATTACCAAATCCGAGATAAATCAAGTGAATGCTCGACCAAAATTCGTTTCCAAGTCAAATTATAATGGTAGGCGGCGATCGAAATCTCTGCAATCCTTCAATAAGTATGCCCCAAAGAACTGGTGTTATAACCACCAGAAGTTTTTTATGCTTGCCAAGTTTGTCTTTGTCGTTCCGAAGAATTTCCGAATGAGTGTCAATTTCCACAGCTGACGGAGAGGACAACAGACCGCAGGCACAAGGGTGCATCAGTATCGGGAAACGTCTGGCGCAGGAAGTAGAAGACCGTACTTTCTGCACATCAACGGCATCAACGGCGCTACAGGGAAGAAGCCAACTACAATCCGACATCCCTGTCGACTCTTTTCGTCCACGCCGAATTTTTCACATAGAGAACCAAACAGACAATGCCGGTCGCAATCACCAGCCTACTTGTTTGCATGACCCGGCCAAACAGCCAAACGAACTTCTGCACCTTCTTGATTTCAAAACTGGCGAAGAGTACATCGTAGACACAGGTGCGGCAGTCTCAGTTCTCAAAGGTGATTCAATGGCCGAGATGTCGCTAGGCGTTCTTCTCGCAACAGCTACAGGCGAGCCCATACCAACTTATGGCTGCCAATACCGCACACTCAACATAGGTCTACGACGTGAATTTTCCCACAACTTCATCATTGCCAAGGTCTCACATAATATAATAGGCCTTGATTTCCTTCTAAAATTTCGGCTCATTGTTGATCTTGCCAATCAAAGATCATCGACCCCTCCACCGGACTTGAACAAAGCTTTTGGACACTTGCCTCCGAGCGTTTGGAGTTACAGGTCATTCAGCCAACCCCAGTGCATCATTCAGCAGAGATATCAGCAGCTCTTCGAAAATACAAATCGCTTTTTGATCTTAACAAGTCAGAGCTACGAGTCTCCAACACGATGCATCATATAGTCACAGAAGGACAACCTATTGCACTCAAGAAGCGACCACTGGCTCCTGCTAAGCTGAAAGCTGCCCAAGAAGAATTCTCAAGGCTTTTGGAAGAGGGAATCATCAGACCATCGAAAAGTTCATGGGCGTCACCACTGCACTTAGTCTCTAAATCAAACGGATCGTACAGAGCCTGTGGAGACTACCGTAAGCTAAATTCAGTGACAAAATCTGATGCATATCCTATTCCAAATATCAACACTTTACTTGAAAAACTCAACGGCAGCAATTTCTTCTCAGTGATTGACCTCAGACAAGCGTACCATCACATACCGGTAGCACCAGAGGATATCGAGAAAACTGCAGTCATCACTCCATTTGGCCTTTTTGAATATCTTCACATGCCTTTTGGACTTAAGTGTGCTACTCAGACATTTCAAAGATTCATAGACAACATACTTCGCGCCGACTCTGCTTATTGTATGTCATATCTCGATGACATTATGGTATTCAGTCCAGATCTAGAATCTCATGCGAAACATCTACGAAATGTCCTCTCACGCTTATCCAACCACGGACTCAAGATCAACAGTGACAAGACGCAGATTGCAACTTCATCCGTCGACTTCTTAGCGCATCGTATCACGGCCCAAGGTATTCAACCGTTGCCGTCAAAGACGAATCCAATCAAGAATATCAAGTCACCAAGGACTTTGAGCGATTTGCAGAAAATCCTGGGAGTACTAAACTATTATCGCAAGTTCCTTCCGGGCCTTTCAAAACAACTTTATCCTTTGTGCAGGCACCTGCGGAACCGAAAAGGACTTAGCAAGAATTCCATCATTGCTTGGTCATCCGAAGACGAGGAATTACTTCGACTTGCCATCAACTCGTTAGCAAATGCCACAATGCTAACGCATCCAGATTTCTAAAAGCCATTTCTACTCACGACAGATGCTTCTGAATTCGCTATTGGAGCCACTTTGGAACAAGAGATCGACGGAGTTCGGAAGCCTATCAGTTTCTACTCGCGTACTCTCCAACCAGTAGAAACGAGGTACGACAATTTCGGCCGTGAACTTCTCGCCATCCACGACGCAGTGCGCCATTTTATCAGCATCATTGGCAGTAGCAGATTTGTTGTTTTCAGAAAAACAAGATCACACGACACACTCGTTCTAAGTTGCAACATTTTCGATCTACTTCTCGCCTAGCCATCGTCCACATCGACATAGTTCATCTGGCAAAGGTTCAAGGTTTCAGCTTCCTTCTAACTATGATCGATAGATTTACACGGTGGCCTGCGGCATTACCTCTTGGCACCATTTCTGCAGACGAAGTAACTAACGGTTTTATCTCTGCATGGATATCTAATTATGGTGTTCCCAATGAGGTCATCACGGACAGAGGCACTTGCTTCTCATCTGATCGTTTCAAAACCACTGTGCGGTACATGGGATGCATCTTACGCCAGACGACTGCCTACCATCCCCAAGCTAATGGCATGGTAGAGAGAATGCATAGGGAACTCAAAGCAGCTTTAGCATCCTCGTCCATTAATGGCAACTGGGTCGATGCACTACCTTTAGTTCTGCTGGCCATGCGTTCCCGTTCTCGTGAATCCATTAAAACGTCTGCGTCACAACTCTTGTATGGCATGGATCTACGCCTGCCTAGTCAGCTCCCACGTCTACTACTGGCACAAGATGACCCACAAAACGAAGCTACCCGGCTTCGACTTCATTTCGGTAACATGTCCGAACAGCAGCCGAGACACACGCCTCGTCCAGTCTTCGTTCACCCACAGCTCCACAGCTGCAAGAGAGTACTCGTTCGCAACAATAATGCTGTTGCACCACTACAACCCAAGTATCGCGGTCCTTACCCGATTTTACTAAAACAGCCAAAATACTTCATCATTATGCAAGGCGCTACACCGACATCAGTAAGCATAGACAGGTTAAAACCGTTTATCGAACCACCTGATCCTGAGAGCGTTCAACCTTCTACACACGTCTCAGGCTCCGTCTGCCCACAATCTCAACCTGCTTTGTATAACGCGTAATTAATTTTTTTAAACATTAACATTTAACTATAAAATTTTTTTAACCTTACGTTAATTTTTAGTATTTGTCTCACGTGGCATAACCAGCTGTTCTTAGCTAACAATTGTGTAGCATTTTTGAACAGTTCTTTGGTATTATGCCATCTCTGAGGCAATGTTCGTGTACATATTTTTATGCAGTTACCTTTGATTTTAATGTATATATTTTTACATTATAATGTATTTCTCACACATGACATTACACTGCCTATTTTGGTATGCATATCTCAACTTTATCAATTGCACAAAGACCACTCTACAAATGTCATGACCACAACGTCGAGCACTCTAGCTCCTTTGGTCGTATACAAACACATTGACAACGACCCAACCTGCTTAGGTTTTAACTTAAACCTGGCAAATTCAGAGGCGATTTACCTCGAAATCTTCACGCTGCGGCTCCAAAAACTTACACTGCTCTATTTTGCCTCACGTGCTATGACCGACCACTAGAGCTAACAATTTGTGTAGCAATTCCTAGTGGTTACCTGGCATCATATCATTGTTGAAGCAACCAACAAGCATATTTAAGCCCAGCACTTATGGTTCATCATATTTTTGCTTAACTTGGTTCGAACTCTGTCATGCATTTCTTATCTAGCCTCGCAGAGAGGAATATTTTTTTCTTTTTTTTCAGAGAGGAAAGTGTTGTAACGACACAAATCAATCGCCGACATATTGCGTAAATTAAATTCAAATTTATTTACGTTGCACCAATGAGAAAAAAGCAAAATTGCCGTTTAACCACGTTTAACCACGTTTAACCAATAGTATGCAAGTACACATATTGCATGCTATTTAAGCACGGTAATTTACCATGCAAGTCAGTTGGTCGTATCTGCGTTCTGCCTCGTGTTACACATGTGCGTGCTGTCGGCTGTCAATACCTACGCTGGATATTGATTTGTTTCACCAACAATTGGCAACATTCGTGACTCACCGTGTTGCACTTCAGCCAGCAAGACGAGCCAATTAATGGGTCAGGTGTTTATATCAAGACCGCAACCTTGATTATAATAAATGCATTTCTTTAACCAATAGTGTGCAAGTAGGCATGGCATGCTATTTAAGCACGGCAATTTACCATGCAAGTCAGTTGTGGCATTTGCATTCTACCTGCTTTACGCGTGTGCGTTCTGTCGGCTGTCAATACCTACGCTGGTGATTTGATAGTTTCACCAACAACTAACTACATCAGTGACTCATCTTGTTGCGGTATACCGGAGGGACGAGCCAATTAAGTGCAGAACCTGCAGGACGCTATCCACAACGTGATTACAGCTCAACCACGGGAGCGACAACTCAACCAGAGTCCACCCAAGGCTCTAGGACATCTTCAAACTCTGAAGACTTCAAGAGAACGCATTACCAGGCCCTCTTAAGGGCCCCCATATCAGTAACTAATCTCTATTCAGAGCACCTTAACCGAGTTTGTAACGTCGTACGGCATTTACTTGAAGCCGGGGCATTTACACTTTGCATAAAAAGTGATTTAATTTAATTTCATCAACCACCCTAATCAGATGAGAATGTTTACGCTAGGTTGGACATGAAATCATTTACCGGTATTTAGCTAATTTTGTGGATCTAAGTTATTTATCAGATGATATTCTAGGTGCACTCGACGAAAACTGAAATAACACACACTGGGCCCTCATTAAAGGTAACACTAACTACGTGCTATATATTTATCGTATCATAACACTGCAGTAATTGTACTTGAAAATGAACACTATCACGATACTCATGTTTGTGCGCGTAGGTTAAGTGTCCTTATTACTGTTATTATACAATAGTATGCATATAATCAGTGACAAACAAAGAAGGTGTAAATATTTTGAAACTGCAATAGAATATTACGCTACGAGGAAAATCCCCGTAGTGGAATATTAATTTGAATTTTTCAACTAGGCAAGAATTAGTAAGCGCCATTTAAAGTAATTACGTTGACTAAATTAGCACAATTCCAACTTAATTAATTTGGCATGGAGCAGAAAATTTATCGTGGGTATAAATGATGAAAGGAATTCTAATTCTTTTATTAAACAATGCAGGGCTGCAAAATTAACAGACTAAATACTGTTTGTTGCGAAGACCTAATATATATGCAAGTATGTATTAGGTTTTGCGAACCTAGTAACAAATTAGTTCAGTTGTGACCAGAAGGATAAACCAAAGGCAGCATGAACGGAAAGTATAATCTCATACACATTCGTTTCGTGCTTACTGGCGACTCATCAGTAGGAGCCGGTATTACGCCCTTTAACCACTATATATTTGGTAGAAGAATGTGGAATAATAGGACGGTACAATCTCCTAGACGAATGTGTAAACCTGTAATAGTGAAGCTAACATAATCTAAAGTCAACGACAATGCGACTTCAATGCTAACTCACACTATATAATATATATACCGAGTCTGTAAAGGATACTAACACTATGGCTATTGTGTTAGTAACTGATATCTTTTTTGAAATCGATGAGTACCGGATACTATCACTATGGTTTCCGAGTCGGTAAATGATACCAACCTGATGGATATAAATTTATGCTAAGGTTCACCCAAATTGAGAATTACAACAATTTCCGAACACCTGTTACTCCAGTTAAACGATACACTCTAGCCTTCATCGATATCGGTTATCTCATTTCGCGGTAAGCATGACATCATTCAATTCAATATATTACATTTAAATACAGTTTGTTGCGAAGAGCTAATATATATGCAAGTATGTATTAGGTTTTGCGAACCGAGTAACAAATTAGTTCAGTTGTGACCAGAAGGATGAGTCGCCAGTAAGCACGAAACGAATGTGTATGAGATTATACTTTCCGTTCATGCTGCCTTTGGTTTATCCTTCTGGTCACAACTGAACTAATTTGTTACTAGGTTCGCAAAACCTAATACATACTTGCAAATTAACAGTCTGTTAGTAGATGAGCATGACATTCTGGTCGTAAGGCAGGAAACTCTTTATGCAATAAAAATGAAGGTCTTATATAGTTAATGACTCGAAATAAACAAAATATTAAAGGTGCTTATTGCACACAACCTTACATCGGTAAAGTTTTTAAAAAGGTTGGCTCTCATGTCCGAACTCCTGCAATAGTTAGAATTAAGAGAAATAACGAAGATTCTTCCCCCATACCTAGGCAGTGGTGACGATCACACAATTAGAAAGGTGATAGATAGACAGATGGAAGGATAGCTGTATAGAGAAATATATAGATAAATGGATGGATATATATAAATATATTGTTAAATAGATAGATATATAGATACAAATTTATATAGGTTGGTGAACAAACACATAGATATATAGATTAAAAGTTGGGTTCCACTTTAGCAATTAATTATTCATTTATGGAAAATGGATGTTTTTATTTGTGTCTGATCGATGATTGTTTGTATTTACTTGACCATATGACGAAATTTTCGCCTTGGAAATTTTTATTCGCCGCGATGACAAGTACCAAACTGCAGTATATCGTTATGCCTAGTAATTTGAGTTTCTAAATTTTATTGAATATAGATATGCAAATTTATATATCATCAATTTTTTACGTGTCTTACACTAAATATAATTTATTTATACCGTAACCAGTGTAATATTAATTTTGATATTCCAAAAGATAAACGTATTATTGATTGAATGCCTTTCAATTATGTCATTTTTGAAATGTTTTTATCGTTGTTCCAACAGAAATAGGCATATCACATACTACTTTAAGGTTGCAATGGAAAATGTCTGCAACGTTCTGTAAACCACCTACATGTGTTGATTTAATAGGATTTTCGTTTTCGGTTGACATGTGATTAAGCAATAATTGATTGCACTGCCAGATAGATAGACAGACGGATAGGTAGATAGATAGACAGATAGATAGATAGAGAGACGGATGGATAGATAGATAGAGAGACGGATGGATAGATAGATAGATAGATAGAGAGACGGATGGATAGATAGATAGATAGATAGAGTGACGGATGGATAGATAGATAGAAAGATAGAGAGACGGATTGATAGATAGATGGATAGATAGATAGAGAGACAGATAGATAGATAGATAGATAGACGGATGGATAGATAGATAGATAGATGGATAGATAGATAGATAGATAGACGGATGGATAGATAGATGGATAGATAGATAGATAGATAGATAGACGGATGGATAGATAGATAGATAGAGAGATAGAGAGACAGATGGATAGATAGATAGATATACGGATGGATGAATAGATAGATGGATAGATAGATAGATAGATGGATAGATAGATAGATAGATAGATAGATAGATAGATAGATAGATAGATAGATAGATAGATAGATAGATAGATAGATAGATAGATAGATAGATAGATAGATAGATAGATAGATAGATAGATAGATAGATAGATAGATAGATAGATAGATAGATAGATAGATAGATAGATAGATAGATAGATAGATAGATAGATAGATAGATAGATAGATAGATAGATAGATAGATAGATAGATTTAAATGTTCAATACAACAATGAACATCAGGAAACATGGTGTCTGTTATTTAGTGACAGAATAGAGGTGTTTGTTGAAAAATGGACTCCAAGTAATGAAAAGACTAACCAAGAAAAATTAATTAGTATATAAATGGTAATTGAATTTAGCATGCGGTATGGTGGCTCAGTGCTTAGAACAACAGATTCTAAAGCAGATATGCCCAGGTCCGAGCCCTGTCCGCGGCAAATTCTGAACGGTACGTGGTGAATTCCCATTGAAAACGAATCCGATCTACTGGATGAATTTCTTTTTCTACACTATACAATTCTTAGTCTATTCTGACAAATGTATGTTCGCAACCCTGGTTATAAATGTTATCACCGCCCGCGCAACCAATGTTCGTTGAATTATATAAATGTTCATTTCAATACCACTTTCCCATCTAGTGTGGTTTCTGTTCAGTAATGAGAGATGTGGATGGTTAGTTTGAAATTTGGCTCTATATATATGCCATATGAGTTCCATCTAAAGAAGCTAACCGTGTTACATTAGTTATTATATGACTAAAATTTGTGTGTAGTGTGCGGCAGGGTGGCTCAGTGGTTAGATCACCAGATTCCGAAGCAGATATGCTCACGTACTTTGAAATCCATTGATTTGGTATCACGTACAATCATATGAAGTTAGCTTCACTTCTGTAGGTTTAGACATTCGTATAGAAGATTGTACCGTCCTATTTTCCCACATTCCTCAGCCAAATATATGGTGATTAAAGTGCGTATTACCGGCTCCTACTAATGAGTCGTCAGTAAGCACGAAACGAATGTGCAATGGATTATACGATCTGTTCATTCTGTCTTGAATTTATTCGTCTGGTCATGTTTTAATTAATTTGTTACTCGTTGCGCAATAACTGATAAAATCATTCATATATATTAGTTCTCCGCCACAAATAATATCAGAATCAAAAGACTATTGTTTTGTGTAGATGAATAAGAGATAAAGCCACGAGTTTAATTAATAGAGGATAGAAATTTGCTTGTTTTCAGTTGTCGTTGTATATTTAACTTGAAGATGCGCGTCTGTCGATGGAAGCTTGCGCTTTTTCAGTTTTATCTGACTTCAGAATTTAATGGGTCGTATGCTGAAACCAAACATTGCCTGACGGGTCGAACAAGTTTTTAAAAGTATAAGCCGTTAATTTTTGGCTTGTCTAAGAATACTTTCGTTCAGTATAATTTGTGTTCAATTTGTTAGAATAAGTAAGTTGTTATGACTGTAATAGGATGTTTTTAGAATATTAACGAAAAAGGCGCAGTAGTGCAACTAGACAGATTGACTGTCTCGATAAATCGACCTATAATAGTTCGGATGCTTAGCTGAGCCTGTGACGGACTGTTCGATTAAATTCATGCAAAATATAAGTTGTATTTAAACACCCACCATTAAGTTAATTACTGCTTAACTGTTTGAATGTGTATCCTTTTTGCACTTGCTAAGTGATCAAACAAAGAAAGGATACCGTTACATATTTGATAGCTAATGTGTTAATGCAAATTTGTACTTTATTTTGACCACCCATGATATAAGCGGTAAAAATAGTAGCTTGATTTTAATATTTCAACTTTGTTCTATGGCTATATGGTGTGTGTTTGTGTTTGGGTGTGTTTGTGTGTTTGTGTACTTTTATTAATTGATTTCTCTATTGGTTGTTGATATAGGATTTCGGAGAAAGAAAGAAAAACTGCGGTAGACATATGAGAATGTATTGTGTTAATTTTGACTTACACTCCAACATTTTAATTGTTTTATTACTGGTTCTTAAATTGTCTAACGAGTTTTCAAGTAGAACGACGTAGTCTCTTTCTCTGTTTGAGATGTGCGTTTTATTTACTATTTCAACAATTTTATAAGTTGAATCGGGGACTGCAGTAATTGTTTTGAAACTAACTAGGATATAACAGAAGGGTGATTTGGTACTAAAATGATTTGATTCATTAATGTGGAAGAATTAGATGCTTCTTTGGGTATTTTACGATAGTTAGGAAGAAAGTCATGATTCTCATTATATGCTCTTCCTTATCTTTCAGAAAATGTTCTTCTCGTGATTTGATAAGCAATGATCACATCGTATATCTTTAATGAAGTTAAAGTGAATGATATACGCGTTTCTTTTATACAGTCATAATTGGGAATTTAGATCTCCAGTCCGCTGGTTTCCAAAGAAATATATGCCTAACTGGAAAAATTAACCACATCCACTTTTCCCCTAGACTTTCTGGAATTTTCTTCTATTCAATTATTTTATAGATATTAAAGAAGAATGCGGCGTTATTACGTTAACAAGAAAGCGATTAATGGTATCAAAAAGAGAAGCTTGCCTATCCATCCTGCAATTCGAGCCATCCATCTGAGTTGCCTCGGTAGCCTGGCCAGAAAGAGTTGAAACTAGCCAAATGAAACAAGGCCCAAACTAACACTATCAACGTTACTTAACAAGGTTTTATGGTGATTGAAAATAAAATAGCGGCTGTATAGAACTAGACAGCTCGTAAATTTTGCTCTTACTTATTGGTTTCCGATGCCCAGTTGGCAGGGAGCCAAACAAAATTCGAAGTTTCTACAACATAAAGGTGGATCGACGTTATACTTGATGTGAAAACCTTGTGCGATGCCAGAATGGTTTTCATAACTTGCCAAAAACAGGTATTGCAAGAATAATACGTTTGGAAATCTGGCCAGAAGCCGATTCGTCCTGCGCCACCAGAGGTCCGTGTTAATCGAAAGAATGTACGAATTTCATTAGGGCACCATTTAACATGATCTGAGATATGGATTCACATTGGCGTTGCGTTTCAGGTGATACTGGGTGGATACTTCTTGAGCACAAATAAAAAACCCTCTTGGGCTCGTTTACTATTTAACATCATCTGGTTAACGTAGTCAGAGTTTTCGATATCAGCATGTCAGTCACAACCATCATTTTCCACTCCGGAGTGAGGTGCGGCGATCTCATCATCGACAACAAAATTAAAATGGTGGGAGCATTGACGCATTCTTGTCGAATGTCAAAGCAATTTTTAAAATTTTCAGAAAATTCTTAATGGTTCGACTAAATGCCGATTGTTAATTGTGAAAGGCTTGTTTCAATCAACAAATTTGGCTGGGACATCAACAATAATTATTCTGTCACTCAACACAACGTTGACCCATCTTGCCTTTCACGCTATTCTGCTTGTTGATAATAATTTGCACATCATTCACATGGAATATTTTCTACAACCGCCTCCGCCACGGTTTGAACAATCATACACACACACAGAAAGGCTGTCAGTTTTTAAAGACATTCGATTCTGCTCTGGCACTTCATCCAAACACGGCATTTAGCGATGAATGCTTTTCATGACCATCTTCAGAGCCAAAACATTTAAATAGTTGACCTGGCTTCTGTTGTAAATTTTGAAAGAATATCCCTCTTGAAGCGTTACAGTCATCACTTAAAATAAACATAATATTTACACAATTCTTTAAATCAAGTTTACGAGTTTGAAGTAAAAAGCAATCCGTTTTTATATAACCAGTCGTTGAACAAAAAAACAAACTACCGTCAGCCGCAATGCACCGACGCGTTTCGACCTTCCATGATCATCATCAGAGTATGACGGCAAACTGACTATCGAGGATCAAACCGCATTGAATATATATGGAAATCAAATTTAGATATGCGGCTCTCACCTCTAGCAGTCTCGCATACATTGAACTGGAAATGTCAGCTGCAAAATTTCTATGCAGTCACGAACATTAACTGTTTGTAGCTTTCGCCACATATAA